>JAWPHD010004997.1:0-173291 GCA_037043455.1 Cyrtodaria siliqua
GTGTTTGCTACTCTGACATGTTTAATTTATACTACTAGACACATTTTAGCACTGAATAACTGTCCAGCATTATTATCAGTATGATTCTGACACATTTTCTTTTTAGGTCTCTAGATAAATAAATATGCACGAATGCACTTGTAACATGTTACTTTTTGTAGTTCTCTTGAAAATGTCAACTACGGAATTGACGAACGCGACGAATCACATGGACTTTTTATTTCATTTTAGAATACATTAGTTAAGTAAACTGTCAAAGATGTATCTGAAAAAAACAACACCCTCTTCCCGATTGCCAGACCGTATCATGCATTTGTCTAACTTTTAGTTGTAAACATTGTAGACCAAAGCAATTTCGACATATTCATGCACGTCATGTTTACAATATCGCATGTTTAACGTCAGATTTTAACGTCAGTTTTGATGCACCAGTTACCCCTGCTCAAGTCTTGACGTCACATGCTGGTTCTCACAAGTAAAACGTAAGAAATTTACATTTAATTAACTTGAAAATAAGCTCATTGATGCAAGTCTGACTCCGCGTACCATACGGGGACATACGGCTTACTGAAAAATCTGAAGCAGGCCGGACGAGGTAAACTCCGGACATGAAGAACGCGATCGACACAATGTCGTAAAGACGAATAATTTGGGGTTTCGCTGCGCGAAGCTTAGGGATAATATAAACGTTTTTGTTTTTATTTCGGGGCTTCACTAGTCGTGTAAACAATAAAAACGAGCATCGAAGCCTCGAGCATTGCTAAAAGATTCGCATTATTCGCATATTGAACACTCAAATCATTCAACTTTTACGACATATTGTTACCGCGTTCTGCATGTCCGGTAAAATTTAAACCAATTCGTAAAACCTGTATATTATTGAGCTTCGCGCGAAGCGAAGCCCCGGAAAGTACAGAAGAAATCATATAAAGATATCTTTCGCGAAACAATTTACGAGAATATGTCGCCGCGTTAAAGATTAACCTAATTTGTGAAACTATTTATAAACAAGCGAAGTTCGTTTGCTTTTGAGCTTCGCGCTAAGCAAAGCCCTGAACAATACACAACTCATATTTACCTACGCTTCGCGAAGCGAACCCCAAAACCTTACGAACAATTTACTTACAGACTATGTGGCCCACATCCATCCTAAATATTGAAAGAGGTGCAACTACTGCAACACTGACGTCAAAAACATGCAGTTCTATTACATCTAATTACTTTCATGTCCAAAACAAACATGCTGCAGGAATTAACGATATTTGGTCAAGAACACATAACATTGAAGTCCAACTGTCATCAATTACAGCAGATGATGTTATACATAAACTGCTATATTTTCGTTCAGCAGTAAAGACAATACTTCCGTCTGCACATGTGGGCTTTGTCAAAATTCCCACGGCGAATCTCCAAGCAATTCATGTTGACTATGTTAAGTCAAAAAAACTTTTAAAATCTACTGTTTCATCTAAAAATATTCAGTCTAAGCAAGCTGATCTAAATAAACTGCTTGCAGAAATAAACATTTGAATTCTAACGCTTAGACATTTTGTGTACACGACTGCTGGGCTGTTTCGTGGCATTTATCTGTTTGTAAGGAACACAAGAAAAGAAGTGGTAAGGGAAGATCATTGAAGACACATACCCGTTATATTGTTGTCTAAATCCTAGAAGACAGTCAGTTCAGCAGTACATGTTAAATATGTTTCGTACTGACGCATCATTGTTGTCTTGGGCCACTGACATTGAAATATGTATAACAATCTTTATGATGGTCTCCATGCTGTGTCTTTATTGAAAACCTTTGGTTTCAGCAACTGATTAATTCATTTTGAGAAGCATCCTTCCCATGACATTGATTTGCATGATCATGATTATACACAGACTGTAACGCATAAGTATGTAAATGATGCAACACATTCTGACACGCCCAATTCTGACTTTCAGTGAGTATGATTGCACAAATGTGACAATGCATTCTGCTACCACCAGTGCTTTGGATGGTAATAATTATGCAAAATTTCAAACAAATTGGTGCACCACCTCTGCTGTTGATATGCATATGATACATTTGCAAATGATACAGTTATTGGAACCAATGATAATCTTGCACTGGATGCCTGTTCCAATACGTCAATTCTGACATATTCTGACACTGGAAATGCGACACCTAACGATGTTAATTCATCTTTTCAAAAAATGTCCGGAAGTGCACGTATTCCCCATCCAATGGCAATGTTTCTGCACAAATATGCCACTGCTCTCCTGTTGAAGCTGCAAAGTATTTCCATATTCCAAAAACTATTTTGCCTCCTTGTAAACTGTTATTAAAGCAGAAATTTGTCCTAAATCAACAAATCCGTTGTTGATATGTTTTTAATTATCAAATATCATTATAAATACGATGGTAACTATGCTATTGATGTATTTTTAGTGAAAATATGTTTTTAAAGATAAAAACCGAAAAGACGAACAGGCTACGCTAAAAAATTGAAAAAAAATCAAAGGGGGAAAACTCTTCCTCGTAAAACCGGAAGTGACGTCATTGGGAACAAAACGAAACCATTTGTACATAGGGAAAGCACGCAAAAACAGTATAGTGTGTGTGAAAATGTCGGAATTAAGCGACTATGATGCTGAGTCAGATGAAATGCCCATGATAAGAAGGTTGCACAATGTGCAACCTTACGATTTTGAGCCAGAATTCGTGTCTGAGGATGAAATATCTCGGATTCATCAACCGATGGCGATGAGGAAGTTGAACGCGGTGCAGGTCATCGAAATTCTGAAAGTCACCAGCAACGCTGCAATATCTCGGTTCATTTACACTAAGCGCGAAATGCAGTATATTCCGAATGAATGGACATGGTCTAATACTTGTACATTAATACGAGCGTCAGATTATAAGGACTTTATTTTTGCCGAAAAATAGACATTGAAAAAATATATTTAGAGTCTATTAAGTATAATTGATAAATAAATAAATGTAACAGCATCTAATTTCTATAGTATTCTACATACCATAAGTCCCCGCCGCCTCCAAAACAGTCTATAGTGGTGTATGAGATTCGGATTTGCAGTATGACACGCTCTCCACGTGCCGCCAAATAACAATATACCACACAGCGACTAATCAACTATTGCGGTGCCCTATTGAAGTACAGCCTAATCATGGTACAAACGTCGGTATATGACAAAATCACGCACCATTTAGGGAAACGTAGTTTTATGATATGCCTACATTTCCTGTATATTGCAATACCGTGAGCGGTGCAATACCGCCGCGGCGAGCCGCGTATTGCACAAGACGGATATATGATGCGTGAGAAACTAGTTAGTTCATCGCGCACGAAGATGATCTAAATAATATAGTCAAATGTATTATGAGCACGACATAATGTATTATGTACATGTAGAGATCGAAAAAACAGACCTAACAATTTTTTTATTTAGAATATAAAGTATATATATGCTTGTAAAGCACTTATTTTACTTACTGCATGAGGTAAAAGCCGTTATTGTTGTTGTTTTGCCATACAACATTACTGAACTAATATAATAGCTAGTAACATTATCAATTTTCTGTGTTTTAATAGACATCCATGAAACATTTTGTCATTATTTTCAAATCCAGAGACCAATATATAACTCTATAAACATCTATAACACTATTGGCAGAAGAAGGTGTATAATTTAAAACAAAACAAAAAAAAAATACTACAAAATATATATTGAAACAACGACAGTGTTTATTTCACCGAATTCATTTACATTCATATGCTAAACCTTTTTAGCGATCTTTTGAAAAAGACGGCTACATTATATTAGCGCCGTTCACGTAAGACGCATGCATCTAATTCAACAGCTAAACAATCACGATGTACAGATCTAAGACTATATACCTTTCTACAATTTATCATACACATACCCGAGGAATTGCTAAGATAACTGAACAAAAACTTCTATCTTACCTCATTTAATAATTTCTTCCTCAACGCCGGTCGAATCGGCGAATAAAACTGACTCGGAGTCGGCGGGGTTAGGCACTTCTCATTTTTGTAGAAAAATATTGTTGGTATCGCTGTTGTTTTTAATCTGCATGGCCGTCTGTCCTTCAAATTCAATGAAAATGAAAACCAAAGGATGGATTTCCCACGAATCCAACTCAAAGTGTTTACTACAAACTCGCGCGTCTTTCGAAGGTTCCCATTTTTTTGACGCGACGGGCGATTTTCGTCGACAGCGGTCCACCCACAATTCAAATCTTAATCTATCATTAACCTGATTAGGAAAACGAAAAAAACTGATGTTATTAGATTGTCCTTTTTTATGCACACTTTGACACTCAGCTACAGCACACAGCATTTTTAACACGTACCATAAAACTTAATCCTACATAGACAATACTATACAACTCAATGCGGCACCGCTGATCGTTTGGTACCAATGACGTCACAGGATCACGTGACACTTACCTGTCTTCAAAAAGGGCGAAACTCAAGCGTGTGCGCTATGAGATAAAATTGCCTTCTGTGAGAAAACGGGACAACCAATAAGTGTAATATTTGAATAGATTGTATATTATATACATATATTTCAGAATATATGCTCAAAAAACACGCTAAATTTCACCTTTAATGGATTTTACATGCGCATGTTCTGCCTTTGATGACGTTTTGGGAATGGAAATTGTTATTTCCCCCGTCTCAGTTTACACTTCTGTGGTGTGGAAGACTTCCATATTCCTATAAGGCCCGTTTTTTTTTCTTTTATGTTAAAACATTTAAATATGTTTTTTCCTGATTTTCAGCTAAATCCTAGAAGACAGTCAGTTCAGCAGTACATGTCAAATATGTTTCATACTGACGCATCATTGTTGTCTTGGGCCACTGACACTGAAATCGAAGCAAGTGCAACTTGGCTGAAAACTCCAAGTTATGTACTTTTCGGTCAAACCATGTCCTGGCAAAGATTTCTTACAAGGTTTAATGTTGCACCAACTGTCACTTCTGCAAGTCCATACATTACCTTGCTAAACACTGATTCACATTACATGTTGGTGAGGCCAATACATTTTGCCTGTAATTGCTTTTGTGAACCTCCTATGCTCGCAATAAATGGTCAGTCGGACACATTTGGCCTCTCCTCTGCCTTCCAAAAAGAGAAAAGTGTGTCTCCAAAACACAGATGAGTATTCCATTTTCAACGATCCAGTCTCAGAAGAAATTGTCGGTAGTAGTTGTTCTATCCCTACTGAATCAGTACCAATATAGTACCAATAGAGGTCGTCAACTAAAATCGGATGCCAAAATTAGCAGTGATAAGCCAGGTGCTAAATTTCTCACTGCCATACAAGAAGGTCTATGCTACATATGTCAGTCATGTCAGAAATTGTACTACTCATCTAGTATTAAACGTTATGAAATGAAGGAACAGTGGATACCTTTGTTGCAAGACTTACTGAATCTTGAGCAAGCTAGTATTCTTTTTTGTGAAGGTGCTATACCTCTTTCAAACAAAATAAACTACCCACTTTGTGCATTTTAAATCAGCTACAAGTTTCAAAAATTCCAGAAGAGTTACAAAACCTGAATTTGGCTGAACAAAAAATGATTTCTCTAGCACATGTAAATATGAAATTATTCCACATGGGCAAACAGCTCTGAATGGTCAGGGTATAAACTTTCCGTATGATGTACAGGAGCAGGCAGACTAGTTTTCATAGCATGGTTTGGTATTTGTGAAAATTGATAGTCAAAAGGAAGGTACCATCCCAAAAAAGTTCATAGTAGATACAGATAAAATACTGACAGCTCTTACTTGGCTAAGTCCCACAATATTATCAACTCTAAGATCACCATTCCTACGTTTTCTACAAAATAAAGTTTACCTCCAGTGATCAGCATTACTTCTGATGCAAAGGATTTGAGTAACGTATACACTGGTACCACTGACGGTTGTCAGCCAGAATGCTCTGTTATACAAAAATATCCTGTTTTACCAAAGATAGATTACAGCAAATGTATTGACGACCGCCACATTACAGTACATACTATCCAGCGCAACACAAATAGTCCGTTAAACATGTTTTCTGACTCTTATCTGGAAGAAATGGCATTTCCATCCTTATTTCGTGACGGTAAAAATGGCCTACGAACGCCGAGAAAATTGCGATTGACTGTTTTGCAATATTTCCAACCACGGCTACTGTCCTGTGATAATCGTTGGCAGTCCAATTTCCCGTATTTGTTTTTACTACTAATCTCACTGAAAAAGAGAAGTTTTCTGAAGTCATCAACATTCGCAGCTAAAAAAAAAGACCCAGAGATCTTACTGCGGACAACGTTAAAGAGAATTTTCAGGACAATCCTGATTACCCAGAGCACTTCTTTGGCTTAATGAAAGGTGTAAGAGGCACTTTCTTTTGCTTATTGGAATGCTGCAAAGTTAGATTTGTTAGCATTAATCAAAGCTAGAAGTCTAATGACATTCTTTCGTACACTCTCTGCAAATGACCTGATGTCTGTACTGCTGCAACAAACAGGACAGCCAAATTTGCCTCATGATGTCGCCAATTTAAAAAGGCAAGACTGCAATCATGATAGCCAATCCAATCACAACTGCCAGACACTTTTGCAGAAGGGTTAGTCATCTACAAGATGCTCCAAATCTTGATACAGAACAGAGAAGGGTTGATGCCCTAGTTTAAATTGACAAGTACATCTCAACTGACATCTCTCAGGATGAAACATTCATGAGAAAAAGAGTGGAAGAACTTCAGCGACATAAACACACCTATACCTGCCATATATATGAGAAACAAAACCAAACATGTAAACAGGAAGACATCGAGAGTGATAAAAATAAGTTCATAGAGCTTTCGTTACAATCGATGTAAAATTAATAACTTTAAACTAAACATGCTGAAGAAATTGAAAGAGCAATTAATCAAATTCAAGCTCTGGATGATAGTGTACTTCGCAATTACATAGCTCCCGTTGTTGCTCCCAACACTGAAGCCTATGATAATGACATTCCCGATGCCGAAAATCTTATTAAAGAAGACCCGACAACATCAATTTCTTTGACTTCCAAGATGATATCCTTCAGAAAGATTTAAGTGACAAAGAACACAACTTTGCATTTGATACTGAAGCTTCTGGTGGGGAGGATGACAAGGAACTGAACCATATTACTTTCTCCAGGCTTACTAATCTGCAGTATAAAAGTCTCATTCATGACCTTAATGTTGAGCAGTTACAGACCTTTCAAATTGTTTAAAAGTACTTTAAACAACTAGAAATTTACAAACATGGTGAAACAAATGACAAACCGGAACTTATACGTCTATTTATAAGTGGTCCTGGTGGTACTGGAAAGTCGCACTTAATACATTTGTTACATGAGTTTATCACGCGATCATATCTTGATATTTTGACAAAAGACTCCCAAGCTATTGTCGTTACTGCACCAACAAATAAGTATGAATGTCATTGCACTTGACGACTTCTATCAATTTCTTCCTGTGTCACCAGGTCACTTTGTGTTCTCAGTGGCCTCTGTAAAAACACATTTGTGGAAAGATCTTTGCACACTGGTTGAGCTTGTGCAGAACACGAGACAAAAAACAATGATCGTGTTTATGCAGAATTTGAGTGACGTACAAACTGGTACCAATGACCAAAAAAATAAAGTACCCCGTTTGTTAGCTGGTATTCTCATAGGTCAGTATTTGAGGGTGGAGGACAGCTTTATCAGAGATTTAATTAAAAAGGTGTTGATGTTTGTCATCAAACTCTACCGAGTACTAAATATTCCATTAAAATATGACATTAATCTGTTAAAAAAGCGTTTATCACATTGCTTTTCAGATGATGACACATTTTAAAATGCGCTTCGTCTTTTCCCAATACTAAAAGGTTGCGACTTCTACAATCTACATAGGTTACAGACCTTTCACATGTCTGTGTAACATATATCACATTAGATAAGCATGCTTTTGTGGAGGTTACAAATGGGAAAGCATTGTTAAAGGGAATTTCAGTTCCACCTGAGTACATACCAGATGATGACAGACAGTGTGCTGGCCTCACAAAGGAACTAAACCTTTGTGTAGGTTCAGTTGTAATTCTCAGGAGTAACATAAATACATCTGAGGGTCACGTGAATGGTGCTAGAGGAATAGTTACAGGCTTTATATGGAAGGCCGATGTATGTCCGAAAATTCCAACTGATGGGTGCATGCCTCAGATTTTTTTTGTCAGATTGTTTGACTCAAATGTAAGAAATATAAGTAATAGTGAGTCAAACACAAATGCAGTTGCAATATAGCCTATTACTGCTGAATTATATGTCAAGCGTAAGGCTGTCCTGGTTCGTACACAATTTCCATAAACGCTGGCATGGGCAGCAAGTATTTATAAAAGTCAAGGTGTTACACCTGACAAAGCTGTCCTTGACATTGATAAAGATGTCTTTAGCCCTGGCATGACATATGTCGCTCTAAGCAGAGTTAAAAATTTAGAGAGCCTGGTTTTGGTTGCACCCGAGGAAGGTGCAATAGCTTGCAGTCCAGTTGTCGCGAATGAAATGGACCGACGACGTGCCAAGGGAAATTACTGCATAAATTCACAGCTTAATAATGGCTGTGATTTGTGCGAAGAATGTAAGTAGAAATCACACTAGTTTGTCATGATATTTAGAAAGATAAATATTGAAAATATTGTTGCTTTTATATCCTAATATAACTTTAAGATTTGTATTAAATATTGATATATAAAAAGTATAGATGCTATATCTATCGTATGAACGTTATCTTTTCAGAAACCAACTACAAGAGAGGGTGGACAGCGGACTTGTTCAAAGCACCAGTTCAACAGGCAGTAAGTTTATTCTGCAAATTAACATCTAAAAAAAACCACAAACAGATTTTTGGAGTGATATTGATTAAATCTTTTTTATTGGTGTTGTCCTCGTTTGACAATATTGCGTGTATGGACTGCAATTCTGTTTGGTCTATGTTTAGAATAAATTGTTCTCTTTTTTAATCAGGTTAAGCGGAAGTAACCGCTTCTTCTACAGAGGTGAATGCTTGTTTCCGTTTAGTCTGGTTCTCTGCCCCACGTATAGAATAGAATAGAATAGAATAACTTTATTTTCCAATCATGGACCATAAAGATGGCATTATAATCACAGTAAAATGGACAACATAATGAAACATAACAAAGCTTAACTCTGATTAGCATAATAACAGTCAAATGCGATGACGATGCTCGCTTCTTTTACGCATCAATCGGGTAAAACAACCAATCTGATCAGAGTTATGATTATATACCGACTGGCGCTTGTTCCGCTTCTACACAGATAGACGTTTGTTTCGGGTGTGTACGTTTTCCAGCCAAAGAAGTGTCCACTTCCCGAGATAGGGTTGACACGTTTGTTGACACTGTTATGACAAATTATTTAAATTTGATATTTCATCATTATTCATTGGTTGTGTTTTTGATAAGATGTAGAATTTTATGTTAAATGTCATTCTTTGTGTATGTATTAGTATATTCGTTTTAAATTGAAACAGAATAAATTAATTATAGAATCTAGATTTGTCGATTTGATTTACCTTAGCTTAAATGGATACTTCTACATACACGGCTAATACAATAGACTGCTCCACAGCTAAGGCTTGTTTGAGTGAACTTGGACATGCATAGTGAAGCAATCTGTTGATTTCGACCATGCATGGGTCCACTATTGTATAGGTTTGACACGTTGATGTCGAAGTTATTGAAATTACAAGATCAAGGCTTATTCTGTTAAGCTGTTATTGGCGAAATGTTGTTATATTAACAGTACAGAAACTAATTATTTACTGTTACCTGTTACCCTCAATCTGTATCGAATGACGAAATAAGTTGATTGTTCTCCTTCGTCCTCATCACAACAGGATCACACGTATCGCAAAAATGTCATATTTAGGATTGTTATCTGCAGAGATCTAAAAAGAAGATTAATAGGTTACGTCTCTGTTATCTTATATTTGATTTGATTTACTGATACTCCCATCAACACGCCATCACTCCCCATCCCCGCCCCGTGTCATAAACATGTCATGGGTGGGATTGTTACCAGTTACTCTTCCGGCAGCGACTCTTATATATGATTTTCATTACTGCACATGGTAAGGTAGCAATGAACAGTTTCTTTGAGTTTTTCGTTTTGATAACGCAATCTTATAATTACACATGGTAGTAGTGAACAGTTTATCTGAGTTGTAATGCATGCTAACGAACACGCATCCCTTACATGTGAACACTGTTTTTCAATATTGTTTAAACATCCGTGACTTGATCGGTTAATAAGTTCCAATTTTTTCCCAATTCCAAACCCAGATATAATGCTATTTTCTCTCAGAAGCTATTTTACGCTTGCATAAAACCTTGCTTGATAGTCTTGATCTTCTTCAACGCTTGATTGTACATACAAACGTATTGACCCTTAGTGCAGGAAAAAATGAAACCGGAAACACGAGTCTGAAAATGCTTTTTATTACAATAGTTTTAACCATCCATATTTAGTTCGTCGATATAATGATAAAATTTCCCTCTTTGTTTATTTATTAATTTAGGGTCTTTCTGCCGTTCTGTTTATCTTCGATATCTTTGTCTGTATCAGACAATCGGAAACGATACCAGAATCTAGGTAAAATGGCTGCCGCGTCATTTGTTTAGAAGATCTGTTTTAGACATTTGTTGTGAAAACAATCAAGCGTCGCAGATGATCTAGACTTACCTTTTATTTTGATATACTGTTAACTGTTTTAAATTAATTGTTATATGATATCCCCAAACTCTATCCTGTTATGAGATTCCCCTTTTTTCCCTCACCTCTTCATTGTAGTAGGCAAGCCGTTCCTTTTAAAAGGAAAATTTATTTGTTCATTCCACTTTGGGTTTCGGTTTTGCGTATTTGGGGCGGCTCTTTTATTGCGCTGCCGTCAGGCAGTTCTATTTGTATTTGGTTAGAATAACGATAAGGTGTTTTCTATCTGTTTACACTAAAGAGTATTTTTTTGATACGGTAATGTCGACAAATACAAATGTTTGTTAGAGTACGTATCTTCAACCGGGTTACTCGGCATGATTATACCAAAATAAGAGACCCATGATGGCCCTATATCGCTCACGTGAGTACTGGCCCATTATCAAACTTCTCCGAAATCTTATGGTCATATACAATCTGTGCAAGCTTGGTAATGATTGCTCAAGAACCGGGCCGACCAGTCCTAGAACTACTCCTTATATGCTGAGCGTCAAGCAAGGGAGCTACTAGTACCATTTTCATAAAGTCTGACCCGGCCGCAGATTGAACCCACGGTCTCCCGCATGCAAGACGGACGCTTTACCACTAGACCACGACACGGTACTGAGGTCAATTGTATGCTGTGCTTATATTTGTGTGTTCCTTTTGGAGACATGCCATCTCAGAAAATAGTTGGATTTTTATCAATAAATCAACAATATATTGTGTGTATTGTGTGTATATACATTTAATGACTCATTAATCATTTTGAGTTACTGGTACATGTTTTACAAAATGAATATGCTGTATGTAATACATCAATAAAATGCTGACATATATTAAATAAATATAAAACAATGAGAGACATTTAATACATTATATTTCTATTAAATTGAGTGAGTTGAATTTTAATGAGAACAAACACAAAAAGGTCATCTGGCACTGAAAAAAAAATAAAATACACCAGTATCACTCTCAATTTATATTGAGATGAAAAAGATGTGCAGAGTTGCTGCACATTCAGACTGTGAATCACTACGATTTGTTATAAATAGTTTATCCCCTAATAGACAAATGAGCAAGTGATATTTTTAGAATGAAATATACATATATACATCCCTAAACCTTAGAAATAACAATGATTGCATTTAGCCAACAGTGGTGAAATTGCTTCTTTAATCATTTTAGTGATCAATGAACTGCAAGGCTGATACAAAACTTATGTTGGGTGGTATAAAGTTCAGAAATCAATTTCCAACTACTTTTCTAGTTCACTGCATTTCAGTTGTATCACTTAGTAGGATACAAATGTACAATTTAGTGAAACAACTCTTGGGAACATGTCACTCTTATTTACAAGTATGAACCATATTCAATGAAAGTTGTATACTGTATTGGGAACATGTCACTATTATTTACAAGTATGAACCGTATTCAATGAAAGTTGTATACCGTATTTTTTAGCTTATTTCATTTTGTAACAACAACTTGTATCTGAACAGTACAGTCACTGTATGCGCTATATTCAAAGCACACTAATCTTTAGTCTCAACACCACACTATTATTATTTGAGTAAAAATCAGAACAAAATTAATGTATTTAGTAATTGTACAATCATGATGTCAAAGAAGGTAGCAGAGGTTATATTGCCCATATGATATGAATATATTGTATACTAGTATGTGTTCTTATAAACAGAAAATCATTCTCTATTTACATCAAAATATGTATCTTTGAATGGATCTAGAACCTTCTCATCCCCAGAACTGCAGAGTTACTGCAAATTGTACTGTTCATTTTCCCTTAGAGGCCTCTGATGACACACAGGAGAAACAATTATCTTATTCATGGAGGACAACATATACTGAAACGCAAAAGAAACGCAACTCGGGAATTTCCGCTATATATTGTATATACTCCACACTTAATTATACTATTCCAAAGAAATCCCAAGTTGTTTTGCAAAATAAAAGTGCAGTTAATTAGAGAAAGAATATAACTGTGATATTGTAGACGTTAATCACACTACACCTTGTAACAAGAAATTCATAAATGTTAAAGTTCCTCTTTGAAAAACTGAGCCAGTTCAGTACTGTATATAACGTAAAGAGTTTGCAAAGTTTTGCATCCTAAGTTTGCTCACATGCTTGAGCCAAACGCGTACTCTGTCAATAATGAAACTTTGAAGGAATATTATTTACGTAGTATTATGTGTTGTTTTAGCAATGTTTTCTGAAAGGAAAGGTCTTAGGTAGCCATGTACCATTCGATTAACAGCAGCATAGTGGACATACAATATATAGTATACAGTTACAGAAAATGGGTTGATTATTGTCAAAATATATTGTATACACTAGATATATTTATGCCATTTTAAGACAGCATACAGACAGTATAGTCGTTTAAATCTAGAAAGATAGTATATGTAATATTAATACAAGCAGCAAAGACACGAATATTTAAAACAATGAATACAATATGAATTATCATTAATAAATATACATACAGTATACATTAATGTACAACATTCCGTACTATTATTAAAAATAGGTAGAATATGATAGTACTTGAAAAATAATATTAGCTGAAATGCTATAGTTTATTTTAAAACATTTTTCAACATCATGTGGCTCTTATCGAAAATAAATACAAGAACAATGTATTGGGAGATGATAATATAGCAATTGATTCTTCTTACGTTTACACATGTTTCTAACAAGAAAAAAACTCACTGGTAGATCGGAAGTTTACACATATTACAAAAAATTGAATTGAATTGGGTTTTATGGCACACCAACACCTGAAAGTTTATATGGCGCCTAACATGAATCAACATGCCAGGCTCATCCTCAATTTACATTAAGATAAAAAATAAAATATGGAGAATGGGCCTAGAACCTTCTAACCTGCAGAGTTGCTACACATTCTATAGTAGACGCTCCATTTACGATGAAGCCATGTTTCCACATTTGCATACGCGGTGTCATGATGAAGACCTTGAATGAGCATGATAAACACATGATAAAATGAAAATGAAGGTGGGGTCCTACCCCTCTGCCTCTAGCAGGATTAGCAGTGTTTGTATTCTACTCCGGCATCCACACAGGGAATATTATAAAGAAAGTGGTGTTTAGTAATACAATATTCCAAATTACTTGAAGCAATAACAATTTTTCATTTAACAGATTGCATACAACATACTTATTTAAGTCAGCACATCATATATAAATACAAACGTGTTATTTAAATCTAATTTAATAAATGAAAAATATATTATAATAAATTATACAACAGCAATACAAACAGCAAGGTGAAATAATATTCAGACAAAAATAGTTAATAGTGAATACAAATGTGAATTATTAAATTGTGAAGATTTCTTTTTTTTTTGATATACGAAAATTAAAATTTGAATTTATACAAAGTATTAATGCGTTTTAACAAACTTTTTTGTTTATCATCCGATCTTGATAGTTTTTTCACCTTTTTCCAAGTTTTTCAGAACTCAATAATAGAGCTTGTTTGGCCGTGTCGCTACATTCCCTTTAAGCTGCTTATCGACTGGTTCTGGGGCATCAATGTGTTCTTAAAATAGAAGTTATCGCTGTTGACTGGTTCCCGAGTAATCAGTTACCAATAGATGAATAAAGCGTCGCATTTTAGACACGTTTTGGGAGAATCACAGTTTTGGTAAATTCCGAAAGTGTACATAATTTGTACCACTCGTCTTATAGTGTTAAATCAGCATTTATATTCCAAGCGCAATGTTATTATTATTATTATGTTATTATTCCAAGCGGGGTTATGGAACGGACAATGTTTTCCATTATCGGGTCCCACGGACCTTAACCTTTGACCTACTGACCACAGGCAGTTCACCTGTAAAGGTTCATGAGATTTGCTTTAAGAGGACAGAAGTTACGGAGCGGATAATTTTTTTATTTGATTATAGGGTTCTGGTGAAATTGACCTTTGACCTACTGACCTCAAAATCAATATGGATCGTCCTCTTACCACAGCCAGTTCAACTTTGATGTTTCGTCCGAGAAAAGGAGTTATGGAGCTAACAAGGTTTTTGATTATCGGGTGCCGGTGACCTGGTCCTCAAACCTACTGACCTCAAAATCAGTAGTGGTCGTCCTTTCACCACAGGCATTTCATCTATGAAGTTTCGGGAGATTTGCTTCAGTGGGAGAGGAGTTACGGAGCAGACAAGGTTGCGTCTGCAGACAGACAAGGTGAAACCAGTATACCCACCTCAACTTCATTTAACGGGAGAATAATAATTAAACAAAAGGTCATAACTAAAAAAATCAGGGACTGAAACAGCTATTATATCAAGGATTGTCGTCAAAGGGCCATAACACCGTCAAAACTCATTCAACCGGAACACTGCGACGATATGCACAACTAGGCTTGATACTGATCATCCTTGCAACTTTTCGAACCCGCACCTAGGACACCAACTTCTAACAGCGCCTCTCACAATAGCCGGCGTCTTAGACCACTCGACCACCTAGCCAACCTAATATATATATAACACGTCATGCAATAGAGAAATATAATTTATCAAAATCTATATAAAATTATCACAGATACAGCCAAGAATAAATACAACTATGATCAACATTTGTTTATATTGTTAATTACAAGCTAACAATGGGCTTTATCTTCAAAGAGATATGTAAACAACGCAGTGAATTAAACAAACAGATATAATTTAATATATACACTATCTATGTACTGTTTTAGGTTTGTAGTATTTGAAATTGTATACCCTATGTGATTGATTTTGCAATACATAGACGAAATTTCCTTGAGAAGCTCATTAAGAGTTTTCCAATATAGAATGCCGACTATAAATTATCTATTAAAGACACAAATACAGCAATTAGGATACACAATGTAAAACTGTGTATCCTTACTGCTTAGATTTTGCCTCATCATTAAAGTTAAAGTCATTCCATATAATTAATGTTTGTCTTTACAAGCTGTTAATACCACATCTGTGTCATTCCACTTCGAACATGTTCCGGAATGTTATTTATCTCAAGCAGCTGTAATATTCCATTTTGAACATCTTCTATAATGTTATTCATCTATTTCCCCTTGTTAGCAGCTGTGTTATTCCAAAGTGAGTTTCCTGGATAAGAACCAACATTTGATAAGATATTTTCTTCCTTTCATTTTGATGGATCCTCTTGGAATTAAGTGAAACTCTGCGTTTTAACAGGGACCAGCTTTGTTATATCTGCAAATATAATTTTAATAAGAAACACATGTAAATTCAATTAACAAATGCAAGTAGTTCATGACTTTTCTAAAATCTTTATGCAAGACATTTAGTGTTAAACATTTACAAAATATAGTAAAACAAAACAGCAAAATTAATAAGTATTATATAATTGTTTATGTACGGATATTAAACTAGTCACTCAGTTGTGTGTAACACATCCACAAATATAGTTGCCATTTATACTACTTTAACAGAGAAAGCCCACCATACTACAGCATTGGGATTGTTTTGAAACCACATATCATTGAAAGGATAATATGACATCACAAAAATAAAAGGGTTTACAATAAGGCTACAGCAATGGAACTGTCAGTGGCCAAAAATGCCACTATGGATCTAAACAAGGTTCACCAAACCTCAGGTTTACACTACTGTCATCCTAATAAAACAATACAACGTAAATAAAGAATTCCCCACCATGCTATATCCTCTAACGAACTAAGTAGTATTAATAGGCAAACTTGTTGAATTTGTACAATGTATGTCAACCTGCAAAACAGGACCAGTTGTTTACGTTTGTTTACTGATAAAGGTCTACGTTTGTGTACTGATAAAATTAGATATACGGAATGATCACCGTAAGAATTAAGGCGTACAGCAACACGTCATCCGGATTCGTCAAGAGCAGATGACTTATTTATAATTGTGAAAATAAAGTTGAAACTTTCAACTTTTGAAATAACTTTTTTCTCATTATTTCAAAGGAAATACCGTTTAACAAAATGTATATTTAAAAACATGTATATTACTTTGTATACATACTGAAAGACTTTAAAACGTATATTGTATACTTTCCAAAATGTTATCTCCTTGATGAACAGAAAACCAAATAAAATAGTTATACCCCGCAAAAGAAGTTATAGAGGGGGTAGCGGTGGGTGGTCAGTTGGTCTGTCGGTCGGTCTGTCGGTCGGTCGGTCGCTTGGTCGGTCGGCGGTCGTTCGGTCGGTCTGTTGAACCTTGTAGAACGAACTACTTCTACAGTTCTCCAGATATTGATTTGAAGCTTAATATACATGATGAACATGAAGTGTACATATGCGTGACATAATTTTTGTTTTACTCGGTCAATTCTATGCAAGTTATTGCCCTTGCAATTTTTCAAAATTGCTATATTCAGCATATGCAATCTTGTGGGTCGAACTACTTTTACAGTTTTCCAGTTATTCCAGTGAAACTTTGTATATGTGATCAACATGAAGTATAGATGTGCGTGACATACTTTTGGCTTGGCTCGGTCAATTTCATGCATAGTTATTGCCCTTGCACTTAGCCAAATTGCTATTCAGCATGTACACTCTTGTAGAGCAAACTACTTCAACAGTTTTCAAGATATTAAATTGAAACTTTGTATATATGATCACCATGAAGTGTAGATGTGCATGACATAATTTTGGTTCGTCTCGGTCCATTCCATACAGAGTTATTGCCCTTGCACTTAGTCAAAATTGCAATCTTGTAGAGTGAACTATTTTTACACTTTTGAAGATATTGAATTGAAAATTTGTATGTGATTAACATGAAGAGTAAAATATCAATTCAGATATTCGCTTATTTGCTGACTATACGTTTGTACCTTATTATTGACAAGGATAGTGACGATATAAATACTGCAAATATTATTAATAGGGACATACAAAAAATAGTTGAATGGGCGGAGAAATGGCTAGTTACTTTCAACCCTTCTAAAACTAAATCCATGTTAATATCTCGCAAAAGAAACCCACCACATCACCCAACCCTTGTAATGTCAAATCAACAACTATTTGAAGTATCCTCCCACAAACACCTTATTATCAACTAGCGAACGACTGTTCCTGGCATTCACACATCGAATATATAAAAAAAAAAGGCATCGAAACGCATTAATATCATGCGTAAACTCCAATTTCAGCTTGATCGGAAATCTTTAGAAATTATTTACACTTCTTTCATCAGACCTCTATTAGAATATGGTGACGTCATCTGGGACAATTGTACCAATTATAAAAAACAAGACCTTGAAAAATTCAAAAAACAAAGCTGCACGTATAGTCATAGGGGCAACGCAATTTGTATCTATCCACGACCATTACAAAGATGTTGGTTGGGAAACACTCGAGACTCGGGGAAGCAAACACAAATATACATTTATATAAAATGGTCAATAGTGCCACTCCTCCTTATCTTACATCACTAGTGCCGCCCATGGTCAGTGCAGCATCAAATTATAGTTTGAGAAATTCTGATGACTTCCAAGTACCATTCTCTCGCACACAATTATATTCCATTTCTTTTTTACTTTCTGCTATTCCAGAATGGAACAATCTCCCTGTTGATGCACGTAACTCCAGCTCTATTATTACCTTTAAGCAACACCTCAATTGCGACAAAATTCAAATTCCTAAATATTATTGCACGGTAAATAGAAGAGCACAGATACTCCATGCACGCTTACGAACAAATTTTAGTTCTTTGAACGAACACTTATTCAATAAAAGCATCGTCGAATCTCCTCTTTGTAGGTGAGGAAGAATTGAAAGTTCTAACCATTTTATCTTTGAATGCCCATTATATGATAATTCACGTGCGACCCTATTACAGGAAGTGAATCTACTGTGCCCTGTTTCCTTAAATAATGTACTATTTGGCGACTTAAGCCTTTCATACGATGTGAATTCAAATATATTTAAAGCGGTCCAGAAATATATATGGACTAGTAAACGGTTTTAGGTTATATAGGAGATGCAGGCAAGTCGAACTTGTTTCACTGGTGTGCTCCTGAACGCCCAAAACCTAGCGGCTATGTCTTCTGTGCGAATCCCGTTCCTTTTCCTTTGAGGTCTTTCCTTGCTACCTTTCTCTACTTTTCTTAATTCATACCCATACTGTTTTCGTTATCTTCGTTATTGCATTCTCTAATGTAAATCGATTAATTTCTTATTCCTTAAATTGTTATTAAAATTATTTTCTTTCCTTTTAGTATTAGCATTAGTTCTATCGATTGATACAAGCATATTTATATTTCAAATTTATCGCTGTCTTATCCTTACCATATTCAACCAGTGTATAGGAAATCTATACGATGTTATCTTTCGTTCTGATCCTTTTGTTTTTGTGTACAAATAGTATTTATTGTTGTAGCTATTTGGAAATAAAATATGTTTAAACCAATGCTTTAAAAGTTTCTAGAAGCCAAAATCGAACAACATATATGCACATTATAAATTTATAAACCTTCGAACAATTCGTCACAGATTTACGCTTGCTTATGAAAGACTGTGCGTATCCAAATGAAGTGCAAGACGAGATGGGATCATATAGTATTCGCGAAAAGTTGAAACAAGAAGGCTCGGACTTGTCACTGGATAAATGCATAGATATAGCACGTACGTACGAACTATCCCAAGAACAATTGAAATCAGTGGCAACCAACGGAGAGAACACCAGTGATATATATTCATATATGGTAGACATGTAATTTGTGAAACTGATCACCGTCCCCTAGCGTCGATATGGAAGAAGCGAATTCACGACTGTCCACCACGACTACAAAGGCTACTTCTTACACTGCAGAAGTACTTGATGTTAGGTACAAACCGAGAAAAGAACAAATTGAATATATTGATTTGTTAAGCCGATCTTACCTGAATGAAACCACAGAGCCACTAGTGCCAAAAGCTGTGAGAAAGTCTATGTTAGATTTTCATAAATCACATATGGGAATACCTTAACAAAATGTTTAGGTCGAGAATCACTATATTGGCCTGACATGGCTAGTGACACTGAGGACTTGTGTCAAAAATTTGAAATGTGTGCACATAATCAAAATGCAGATCACAAAGAACCGATGATTGGAGTGGAAATACCAGACAGGCCAAACAGGCCTTGGTCACACGTGTCTTCTGATGTTTTTATGTACAAGAACAGAAACTATATATTGCACATAGACAGATATTCGAAATGGATATAAATAAACGAGCTAGACAACTTCAGTAGTGAAAATACTATAAAGTATATGAAAAGTCAATTTGCATGATATGGATGTCCTACGGTACTAACCAGCGATAATGCGTGTCAGTACTCAAGCACGTTATTTAAAGACTTTGCGCAGGAATATGAATTTGAACATGTCACCTCCAGTCCACGCTATCCCCAGTCTAACGGGTTAGCAGAAAGGGCAGTACACACTGTTAAGAACCTATTTAAGAAAGCGAAGTATCCATACTTAGCCTTATTAGTCTATCGAAATACAATAATTGACGATCTAGGTCAATCGCCAGCACAAATGATGTTCGGTTATAAGTTGAAATCAACCACCCCGACGACAGCACCCTTGCTCATGCCAAAACAATGCAGAAATCTCATGAAAAGCATGAACAATAGGCAAAAAAAGCAGAAATGAAACTATGACAAACACAGAGGAAACGAACTATCAGTTCTAAATAAGAGTGACAAAGTGATGCTAAGACATAAAGAGCTGAAAGCTGACATTGTACGAAATCATAATTCACCAAGATCTTATGTCGTAAAGGCAAACAACAGTGCCATATACCGATGCAATCGTAAACATCTGAGTCCATGTACCTACGCACGATCAAATCCTACCTCAACAACGTCGGATTAACAGCGAGATACATCATTCACCCTCAACAAAATAGCAGCATCAGCAACCAAGAGGATCTACATATAAAACGCGGTCCAGCAGAAAAATAAAACAAACTGATAAATATAACTAAAAGTGAAAAAGTGAAATATCTGATCAATATAATTAGAAGTGAAAGACTGAAATGTCTGATAAATATCATAAAAAGAAAAACAACAAAACCAACGTGAAATGAGTTCATCAAAAGAAAATGTGCAGTGTTAATTAAAAAAAAAATCATTCAACACTGTATTATACAAGCCATGTTCATTTCAACACTGGATTATAAAAGCCGCGATCGTTCAAAATGGATTTAATTGTAATTCTTTTCATTTCCTATTCATTATTTAATATTAGTGCTTCCCTACATATTATAACCGAGTGTACAAATGTTCTATTCTTTTACTGGTGTTATATTTTCGCCATAGTCTCAGCGATAATGTAAGGTAACTACAAAATATGGATATGGACTGTATATTGTTCAGGATGGAGTGACCTAAGGTCACATACCAATTTCCAAAACATTCCAAGCAACAATGGTGTGTTTATAATTACCTGGATTTGACACTAAATTAATGGCAATTTCCTCCTGAACCTGAGAACTATCTTGATACAGTTTGTCCTGCTGATTAGACTGTCAGATCTAAATACGAGTGTAACCGGCTGCTAGATAAAGTGTTTGATAATAATAACAGTTAGATTTTGATACTGTGTTACAGTTACCAGCTGAAGTATGTCAGCTGACGTGCGTTGATAATAGTAACAGTTAGATTTTGATATAGTTAAAAAATCTTTAAAAATCTTACATGATTTAAATTCTTTTCTCTTTTTAGAAAAGAGAGGATGTTCTATGATGTGGTCTTATAAACTCTTATAACTATTATACAAACATGCATGCTTACATCTCTAATAAAGAGGACTTATAATGTAGCTCTGCTAGTGAAAAAACGTACTTATTAAGCTTGTCCAATGCCTTATGATTTGGCCCATAAACATATCAGATGGATGGATGGACGTACAATCACACAAGCATGCTCACGCACATTTGAACGAATGCCTGGATTAAAATACGTACAGGGAACATTAAGAAATATCAGAGGCTTAATGCATAACATATAGATAAGGGATAACGTTTTTGGTGGTATCGTTTAAAATTGAGTTACCTTTTGAGTAGACCGGGTTACGTTTTGGGTATGTCCTCTGATACCTTTAAAGCAGAAAATATTACGTTACCGGCTACCTTGACCTTGACGAACTTGAGACAAACCTATGATGCATGCCAAAAGTTCTGTCTTTAAAAAATTAAAGAAGAATATGTCACCGTGACCTACTGGCTAGCCTACTGTTTGACCTAGTTTTCAAATATACACAGGAAACATATCTAGACATGAAAATCATATGATTTACATATGTTTTACATATGTATTCTACATATGTATTTCATATGAAAGTAACACATGTGTAATACATATGAAAAATAAATTTTGCTAAATAACATTAAACTTAAGTTGTTTAACCTTGTTCTACAATATTTTTTATATAAATGAATACGCATTGTACAATAATTCTTTATTAAGTAATCAAAGGCCTCCGGCCCACAATATAAGTATAATACATAATGTGAATTATAACAAACCACCTGATCAAATGTCATACAATTCCAACTAAATTTCAATAAATTAAACTGTGAGTACAAACTATACTTCATACCTGTTGGTCTCTGATCTTTAACATGTTATGAATAAAAGATGAAATTCTAAATACCGTTGTTTTATTTGTACAACAAAGAAGAGAATAAAACGTTTCGATGGATTTATTGGCGGATATTGAATGTAGATATCGATTACGCAAATCTGTGTATCTATGACAAAAGAAAAACGCATGGTACTCGTCCTCAACAACTTCAATATCATTATGAACAAGACAATGAGTGCAAATGCGTTCTTCTCTATCAACGCCGATATGTCTACCCGTCTCTATATTTAGTTTATGACTTGAGCATCGAAATCGTGCCATAGCTTTTCTCAAATGAAATGGCATATCTAAACTAATGTATTTCTCAACGTTTAAAAGATATCTGAAGTGTTTGTAATGGTCACATCGCGAAGAATTATCGATACTACTGTGCCAATCTTGTTTTAAGCAATCTGCGATCCTTAACTTGAGTTGGGACATAAATATATCAGGGTTACCTATATATTAGGCTATCCATACGAAACCGAATCCAAACTTAAAAAGAAGATGTCTAACTTCTGATACCCATGTTTTCCGACCTACATCGTCCAACGATTTAAGCATATTTTTGGATATCTAGTTTACACCAATATTTTATACATCTTGATTACTATTCGTAGCATAACAGTAGACTTCCGCACTCGCCGATAGCCATGCTATTATTTACCGAAAAGTTGATACCAAGGAACGATTTACATACTCGTGACTGTACCGATTCGACTTTGTCGGAATATGCGAAGCCCCAAATTTCTGAACCGTAACACAGTATGGGTTTGACCATCGCATCAAATATCTTAAACATTTCTGTACTGTAAAAGTAACCAAACTTACTTTGATAATATTGAACAGCTTTTATTGATTATTTAGCCTGTGCTGCTAATTTTCGTTTTGCATTTGACCATGAAAGTTTGGGAGTAAATATAAGCCCCATATATTTATACAGGGACGTTGTTTTTATCGGACTATCACCAAAAGTCCATTTTTCATAGTTACGCAATGGTCCACCTTTTCTAAAGACTATTACTTCGGTTATTGAGAGATTTACCTGTCTTATCGCAGAAATCTTTAATAACATTTATTTGTCTTTGTAGTTGTATCGTAGTTTCTGCACAGTTTCACAAATCATCCGCAAATAATGTTCAGCGTTAATATGTCAGGAATGTCATTTGTTACAAATATACCAGTCTGACATTTCTCTCTCAGAAGAGTACATAAGTCATTAATAAAAAGCACAAACATCAGAGGACTGCTTACATCCCCTTGTCTTGTACAAATATTATCTTTTGTACGACATGTGGATTTGAACGTATTTTTTGATATTTTATAATTTGAGAGATTGTATGTATCATAGTTTCATATGAAATTCATATGTATACATTTCATATGTGCCAAATGTGTATTATTTAAATATGAACAATATATGTGGTACATATGTGCCACATATGTATCATTTAGATATTTGGCACATATGTAAATAACATGATGTACAAATGAAAGTAAAATGAAAATAATAAGAAAGTAACACATATGTCACAACATTTTTCATAGAGCGTTATTATTCATGAATATGTAAATTCAGTTAACTATTACTGTGTATGGAAACCATTAGAAAGCTCTATTACTGTGAATAGGTTCGATCGATTTGCCAATTACATATAGCGTATATAGTGACCAGTGACGCGTAAATTTGCTGTACCCCTCGTGTATAGACACAGTCATTTGTGAATTCCATTTTTTTTCTATGTACGCTTTGGAATCAATATGGAACATCTTTTGTTCTAATAAAGTTCCAAGAAAGTTTTTAATAAGTGTTTGAGTTTGTTATAATGTGCGTAAAGGTTACCTCACTAGGAAAAACGCGAAAAATCGGGAGATGTTTCATGAAAGTAATGTATTACTAGAAGAGCGTGACGTCATAGCCTCTTTATTTTGTTTGTGTGTTGCTGATGCGTGCGGCCATTTTGATTGACATATTCAAAGAGAGATGCTGACATTTTGGGTTTTCGCATATATACAACTACTCGTAAGTAGAACATGTGTTTTAATTTGCATCAAATGTACAGTGTCTTTTGCCGGACGTGTAAAGTTGAAGATAGACTAGCAGACATTTGCAGTTGAGTTGATGAATTGTTTGTGATTGCAGTGACCTACTAAAAACAAGTTTACTGTGCGTGTTGGCAAAACTGATTTGTTGTACAATCTGCATGGATAGAAATGAGACGGCAGTATGTTTACAAACATGACAGTGATGTTTCTGTTTTGCGTTGTTTGCATTTGATGAGCTGTAGCAGGTAAAGTAAAACCTGGAAGGTGTAATTTTCCCGCCATATTTTGTGTTGCGCAGTATATTTTTTTCCAGCGATTCAACGCAGTGTGTCGTCGTAGTAAAACGCATGTATTGTAAGTTATATGCGAAACTTTATCATTTTACTATGTTTAAAGTCTAGTTTATGTGCCTATGCGATGAAACTAGATGCAGAACTGTATTTTTATGTTTTTCTATCAGCTGATTGTGTGAAGCTACAGTATGTTTATTTAGAGAAACAATGGATGTGGCCTCCTGAAAGTGTAAATGGCAGACAAGTTGGACTGAAGTTACATACAAAATTACATAGATTCTAGATTAATAAACATACATTCTGTCTGGTTTCTGCTTCTAATCAATGTAAAACTATATGTTTGGAGTACTGTGGTTGTTTTGGTGGGAAACTGGATTATCAGTATCAAGCTGACTGTATACTGGTTGAATGATTTTTAGCCCTGTTAAAGTAACACAAGCACCAAATTTCACTTTAAACCCATTCTTGCAAGCTTTAATCATGTGTTGAGGTTACAAAATAATGCATAGGTGCTAATGAAGTTCTTGCCGGATTTCAAAGAACCTGGGAACGATCAGTACCAAGCCTAGTTCAATAATATTAACCGTCGGGATGATAACCATAAATTGTCAACCCTTTTTATGCTGTTCTTTTAAACATATTATTTGCACTTTATCCCGACGTTAAATCGCTAAGCTAAATTTTTCAAAGACTTTAAAAATGGAGTAGTCACTTGTAACCCTTGCCTGACGAGCAAATAATGGGTAGTGCTACGACTGATTGACCAGTGTCAGAATAATGTGACTGGGGGTGGGGGTATCATGACTACTACGGCGTGGTATTCCAGTGTGGCAGCACTATAAAGAAACCATTGAGTTCGCTGCTTCAAGTAGACATATCATCACATCACACAACAACACACAGATAAAAGTCCAGACATTGTGCCTATAATCGTCGGGTAGGACGCCTGTCGTAGGTGGAGGGACTATAATCCTTAGAAATACACACACACACACTCGTTAGCAAATTCCATCCTGATTTTTGGTCGGAACCAAAATCATTAATTTCGTAGTTTCCCATTAATTATTTTGCAAATAATGTATATATAATGAAAGATGACCATAAAAGTCACTGAAAGGTTACCTACTTGTGATTAAAATAATCCATTTACTGTTTTAAATCTGTATTTAAACGTTTCCCTCATACACTGACAATGTAATGTACATTTAAACAGGCGGCCTAGCGGGTTTTGTTGAATGTACGGAATGAAAAGCGAACTAAATAAATTAATAATATTCCTAATTGTTTTCGTACTAGAAAATAATCATTTCGTCTAAAATATATTTCTACTTTTTTTTACAAACCCACAACAACATGGATGCAGAATCCGGCAATGTCTTTTTGAAGGCGATTTGTATTTTGAACGACAGCGATGCTTATTTTGTAAATATCGCTCACAAGATACAAGTTCAGGGCTTTTAAACCTTATATAACAGAGGCCTATAAAAGGCCTCTTCACAATTCAAAATTTGACATTTTCCCCCCAATTTTGGCAGAAATGTTTCCCAATCAGAATTTGAGAAAAATCATGAATAATACAATGTTTTTTGTCTGTTTAGTGAATTCTGAATCAAGCAGGTCAGTTATTACAATAAATAATGGAATAAATTATAATTCTAACACGACCTCTGCAGTCTTTCATATACACAAAGAAGGGAGACAGCTGTATATTATTCTACGATAAAACACAGCTGTTACATTAATTCCCCGCGTATATTTCATCCGTTGGAAGCGCCACGTTACATGACGTCACTTGGTAAATATACGTCACGAAGACAAACTGAACAGTAATTTTAATGAAATGTTAATTACAACAAAATTGCCATTCTCCCTAACCGTGCACCCCCCCCCCATTCCCCCCCCCCCCCCTACCCCCGAAATAAACCCATCATATGCACATGTACATATAACATTAATAAGCATCTTGAACAAGGTGAGAACGTTTGACGTCATAGAGCGCAAGCTATATGACGTAAGCAATGACTTAATTGTTTGTCACGTGAAAACTAGTGCATTGAAACTCAGAACTTTGCATACGGGGGCGCCCATTGGAACAGCCTGTAAACGTAGCAGCCTGATTACCTTGACCTCCGAGATAATATATAGTGCCCCAACAATAGCGTAAATAATGGGGTAATTGTTGTGTTAGAATCGAAACAATAAATACGGACCTGTATTTTACGTTCGGATGCGAGAAATTAAATAACTCGTGCTAACGCACTCGTGATTTAATTACTACGCATCCGAACTCCTAACTGTATTTTATTCACCGATAAAACACAGGTACTTATTTATTATTTCTTATATAAAGCATAGTATTGCCATATTTACTGAATTTATGAATTCTTACATTTTTTTCCAAAATGAGAAAAAGCGCGTTATTTTTTCCTAAAATGGACAGGCCTGGCCCTCTTCCCTATTTCGTGGAAAAAAGCCCTGAAGGTGGATACCAGTTTAATGTTTATTTTATCATTTAGCAACAACGACTTCTGGATTACATTTCTGAATTTGCGGGAATTTTAACTTCAACCCATAAAAAGTCACAGATATTGAATAATTAAAATATATATATATATATATAAAAATAAAATATTGATAAAAATTAGATGTATCCATGACTTTTTTATTTAATTGGGTATTTTAGGATTTTAATTTTCTACAATAATCAGCCATGAACTCTTCGACTTCCTTTCTCGTTTTGTTTATTGTGTCACGCGATCACCAGAATGTTCTGGGGTTTTGTTTACAGTCGATCTTATCAACAGTCGACACAACATCATGACAATGTTCGATGTGTTATCAAAACAGGCTAGAATAGGGTCGTCCAATGTTTGCGTAACAACATCGTTAGTCGTTGGTTAAGACAAATAACCAATTATCTTCTTCTTTTGTTCAAACACCTGCGCCTCTTTTCGCCATGTTGACGTTTAGAGAAAGTTGAGCGCTTCGGTGATGCCGAATAATTAAAAATAGATTGAATACAATATATTTGATCCTGAAGGATTTAAAAAAAATAAACTTGATAACCAGTCACATTTAGCCAATCTCAAAGGCTCGCTTTTTGAGAATTGACGGGAAACGGCGATGTAATCCGTTTGATATTGCATGTCTTTACGGTAATGGATAAAATATGATACGCTGACAAAAACGGTTAATTTGCGTATTTAGAGATTTAATTACTTTATTGGTACGCACGCTTCTGAATTTATTTGTGTATTTAGGGAGTTTTAATTGGGAATCTACGCAAAAACGTTGCTTATCTGTAGCTCCGTTCTGTGACATTTTATGTCATAGAACTATACCAAGCCTAGTTGCGCTGCCATTGTTGTGTACTGGTTAATGATATTGAGTTTTTTTAAATTTTAATACACAAACATTGTCACATTTCTATTCTCTTGATACAATGGCAGGGATGATTAGTACCATGTGTAGTTGCGCATGTCATTGTTGTGTTCCAGTTGAATGAGTCGACTTTCGGCGGTGTTATGCCCCATTTAAGGACATAATACCATGGTTCCAATACCGGGAAATCGGGAAAAAGTCGGGAATTTGAAAACAGTAATTCCCGGCCATGAAAATCCCTTGAATTTTACCCAAATCAGTAAAAAACGGGATTTATTCGGGAAAAAAACTGTGTTGTGTAGCCTCTCCAAGTCTGGAATCCCGGTGATTTATAAAAATAAAGGTGTACGTCAATTGATATTCGGTACTTTACGTAAGCCAATACAAATTAACCATTGGTATAAGTGAACAATCGTAAAGATGTGTTAATGATCTGATCAATGAAATGTGAACCCCTAATTGTACTTTCGTTTTCGATCACTGTCGTACAAATTCGTTACCTCACCGGTTGACTCATAAAATATGTTGACGATTTTAGCCGAGTATTTATGCATAAAACTCGCAATATTCCGTCGTATAGGCAAGCGTCTAATCATTTGAATCGATAAAGCATGTCGTCTGAGAACAAGTCAAATGTCAACACTACATTTCCTTCATAGGAGGGAGAACGGCCTAAAAGTCGATACTTGTCAAAAACAATAAACTAACATCTTGTGTGGTGTCACATATTAGTACTGCGAACAATTTAACGTTTTTGTCTTTGAAAAATTGCAAAATTGCAACAACGGTATCGGACAAACACCGGTATAAATTGTCCTTGAAAACAGTGGGAAAACCTGGGGAAAAAACTGGAAAAGGCCTTGAATTTTGTTCTTAAAAAAAAAGTGGGAACCCTGTAATACACTAACTTTATACAGACTAGTTCTCCTGGTACCCTGGCTAGCATTAAACAGCTAGTGGCCTATATTATTGCCATGTGCCGGTTGAATGATTAAAATGTGTTATGGTCCCCTGCACATTTAGCCAGTAGAGCATCCACAGACTCTCTTTCACATCTTGTTCTTATAGTAGATTTAGGTTGGTAAATAAACAACATTATGTTTGGCATGTATACTTACGCCTCACTGTTTTTTAAAATATCTTCACAGTTTGAATGCTTTCTATTTCAGTGTTACGGTAGTTCGCTTTGATGCAGTGTTCCAGGTTTCTTGATTTCCCTGGAGTGTGTTAGATTGTTTAGCAGTTAAGAAAATAATTTACCAGGTTAGTACTTCAATTGGGGCTTTGGTTCGTATCTTTACTGCGATGGGTTTGCGTTTATAGACAAAGGTCTTCATGGCTTTATATGCCACTGAAGGTTTTACACCTGCAATTCTCAAAGGTCGAGTTATGTCGATTGGGAAGCGTTTATCCTCCATTTCACCTGTTTATGACGTTGCCGACATGGTATATATGTAATATGGCATTTCGTGTACGGTGGTTTAGAGGTCAGACACATTGGCATCTGCAAGCATCTGGCACTCTGCTCTATTTTGCAAAATATGTATTTCATAATTGTGCAGTTAATAAGGCATTGAATTTCCGAAGTTATTTCCCTGGTTTATGTTTTGTGTTTTTCTTTTCATAGTGTTGCCATTTCTATATCCATTTACAGGGTATTCTGCCTTATTGTGTATCCTGCGTGAAGAGTTCAGAGACAGAAGTAGTGGAAGAGAGTGTCTTGCGACAGATGTTCACTGACGGCAGCAGTGAATGAAAGAGCTTGGTCAGGTTAGTATTCCACACCTTGGTATTTTGTGATGAACCATTTTAAGTTTTAGTTGTTTCCACATATGCTTTTACTTGCAAATGGCAGACACAGGAGCAAGTTTGTAGCAACAACTTCTAGAAGACTATAAATGCTATTGATATAGGACTTCTTCTACAATAATCAGCACCATGTTGATACATGTCAGATATTCTGTTGATTCACCATTAAATATTGCTGCCTGGAGCCATCTTCGTTTACATACAGTTATATTGTAAATAAACATGTAGCGACTACTCTGAAACTACATATGTATACAGATTTGCATGATTTTTAAACCTATCAGCAACCTCTCCTTTTTGTGCCAGATGCAAACAAAACTGTGCCAAATGTGCAATCTTTGCAATATTCTGCTCTTACCAACTACGTATTGCCATTTCACACTAAAAGCTTGCTATATTTCTCTTGCATGTTTTTGTTTCTGAAGCATTGTCCACTGTAGTGTTTGCTAGTGTAAATTTGCACAGCGATGTCATAGGCATTTGATAACTCTTTAGTTAGAATGGTTAAAACCATATTAACCGGCATACTTTTACATTCAAATATGTAACTGTACATTGCAACATATCAGTTTCAATACGTCCTTAATACCACTAAATTTGTATACACAAAATGTTATAAAATCTGCATCTTTTACAACAGGCTTTATACTACATGACTAAGTGTTCCTTTGACAATGCATATATTCCTTAATTGATATATATATTATCATATATTACACCATTTGCATTAATTGTCTTAACAATTACCGACATTGCTTACTTTTTTGGTGCCCATGCTTTTTAGTCCCCCACCGGTCCCTGTGGGGACTATAGGTTTGCACCCTGTCCGTCCATCCACCCGTCCGTCCTTCTGAATGCTTGTCCGGGTCATATTTTCAATACTATAAGACTTTGAGATACCAAAACTTGGTATGTGGATACATCTTGGGATAGCGGTGTGTCGCGTTCCAAAATAATGTCATTGTGACCTTGACCTGTGACCTCTGTCATAGAAAATGCATAGAAAATGTCTGCACCGTATTTTCAATACTATAACACTTAGAGATACCAAACTTGTTATGTGGATACATCTTGGGATAGCTGTGTGTCGCTTACCAGAATAAGGTCACTGTGACTTTGACCTTGACCTGTGACCTCTGCAATAGAAAATGCTTGTCCGGACCGTATTTTCAATACTATAACACTTAGAGATAGCAAACTTGGTATGTGGATACATCTTGGGATAGCGGTGTGTCGCGTATCAAAATAAGGTCACTGTGACCTCTGTCATAGAAAATGATTTTCCGGGCCATATTTTCAATACAATAACACTTAGAGATACTAAACTTGGTATGGGGATACATCTTGGGATAGCATCAGAACTGCACATATACAAGAAGGCATGGGGTATGCGTTTGCAGGGGTATTAATAACCTTCAGTGATAGTTTGACATATTTTTGATCTACATCTTTATTAATTTCGTTTAGTTTTGTACACTCTTTTTGTGATGTCTGGACGATCTCTGTAGTGTAAGGAAACACGCTTTTCTTTCGAGAAAAGAGATTCAAGTTCAAGTCTTGGCAGGGACCTGACACACTGAGTTGTACATCCATTTTCTATTTTTTTTCACATCACTAATGTTGTATTTGTACAGCATGAACTTATAAATATGTACATTTGATAGTCATTCATCATATTATCACCGTCTGTAAATTGTAATTATTCATACATATTCAGAGTGTGTTTTTATAATTTGTGCATTAATTGGACGTTTAGTTTCAAATAAAAAACATTATATCTTTATTTCGCTTTTCCATTTTGTTCTTTGCCATTGCTACACCAAATAGAACTCGTTATTAATTTTACACAAACAAACCACACATGATGCTGTATTTCCAATGCAATGAATTACAACACATATATTTTACAATTTTAATTCTTATTGCCGCTCGTTGTCATAGTATATATTGTATATAATGGTACATTTCCTGTTCGACTTTTATATCTACTTATATATGCACACCAAAGGTAGTTGTTATCAAATATGACTGTTTGGACTCTCTGGTAGCTCTCTGAAATACTGCATATATATACTAGCTTCCTATGATATCAAGGGTTCTATGGTATCACGGTAGTGTTCAATCTGTACAACAGTACGCATTTCTGCTAAAATATGATAATTATTTTATAAATGTGATGACTGTATGTACATATAAAAAACAATTGAAAAAAATAAGTATATTTATCATAAATAAAAGGATATTTCACAATAATGCAAAAATGTTGACATGATCTTTAAAATTCACCACCCCTAGTCTCCATAAATGCAGTTTCCATTACCTTGAAGGTTATAAAATTCATTAATTTTTAGTCTGATGAGTCTGTTGTATATTATTGTTTCTAGAAATGGTCACTCATTGAATCTTATACCAGTTACTAACAAATACAGGATACACAATATGTGCATACCTTGATACCATAGCACTTTTAATAAGCTCAATGAGGGTACCCTTCTTTTCAAATCTAAATCGGACATTTTTACGTAAAATTTATTTTACATTTTCTATCATAACAATTTAGTAAAAGGGTCACAGAAAGCATTTGAGTTTCCTTTTTCTTTAAATATTGTTTAAAGTTTATTTGTTTCGTCAAACCATTTAAGTACCGTGATACCACAGAAAACCATGATACTATTTTTTCGATTCTGTAAAACAGGCATAATAAACCCACAGCTGAATTATTGAATGTGGAACAGCTGTGGCATATGTTTCAATACAATGTGAAATTTACTTTTTCGGATAAGATAAAAGACATTGAAGTAATTTACAATTTGCATTTCTTAACATCACATCACTCTACATTGCAAATTCAACCATCAAAGTTAACGTAAACGTGTATGTTTCTCACCTGGACGTTTACGCAATGAGTTTTATCTTACATTCTGAAAAAGCACCAGAGAAAGTATGTATCGTTTTACTTAGACTAGAAATACAATGCAGTCATAATCTTCGTAGATTGTTGAAAACATCATTGCATACACTAACAAAAAATAACGAAAAAAGCAATTGTTTCGAACGAATATACAAAGGGCTGCATAACCTATTGCAGACGTTTTCATGGATGTGTGTATGGCGCGACCCTATACCATCTGAAAACTTATATTCAAAGAGCCTGAATAAGGGTTGAGCCCGTAATTAACTATTTATATTTATATTGTTGTTGTTTTTGTTGTTGTTTTTCCTTGTTAATTATTTCTTCGAAAGTTAAGCGCTATCTTCCCTGATCTGAACTCCTGTATCAATCCATATACTGTAACAGAACTTATTAAGATACGATATTATTTTGTAAATGACATATAGGATCATACGGAAATAAGAAAAAAAACATCCTCTTCATAGTGAACCAGAGACAGAAATATATCCTTACGATTGTGTGAGTTCAGTTAATTTAATAATAAATGCAGTTCTCAATTTCTTATTCAGAGTTTTGAATATAAATGTCTGATTAATAAATCACTCTCACCTCACCTTAGTGTTTACTCTACTTTTTAAACCAAGCATATGGCTCCGAATTTCAAATACTTGCACCATTTATTCATGAAGATTTTACTACCATCGCTCTTCATGGTTTAGAGTGTGACCTATATAGAGACTATCGATAAATCCTATCGTAAACACTAAGCCGGATAGAGTCTATGTTGACAAATATTCACCATTATGATACCGCGGTCGGTCCCTACGCTCCCTCCCTTTCGGTTTCTTAATGGTGAATATTTCTCTTCATAGCCTCTATCCTATACGTAATGGCCTGAGAAATTCACAGTTGAATTATTATCGAACGTGGTACCGTAACGGATGTTGATGATATTTCAACACAGCTGATGCGGTATGAAGGTGACAGTTTCTAAATGGCGTTCGATAAGATGAAAAGCAGAGGTAATTTATCATTCGAAACTAATACATCATATGTCCTTTTATTAACAATCTTATCTTCAACATAATCGTAACCTTGTATTAAAAATAATTAATGTTTACATTAACCAACTGCTCGTGGTAATAACACATACAATGATATAATGTTTTGATGCATCTGCTAGCTTTTATTATACGTTTTTAGCAAGCATGGAGATTCTAACTCGGGATTTAAGCACATTGGAATCGCATACATAATGTTTTAATGTTGGTTAACAGTAAATACAAGATAATAAAGGGTCCTTTGGAAATTGCCAATTCCAACAAATAAAATAAACAATATAAACCACAAAAGTAGATATAAAAATAGAACAGGAAAAGTAGCATTCGAGGACGACAGTCAATCACAAACACACAAAGAAAGAAAGAACAGCTATATATAAAGATGAATAAAAGGCAAGATAAGACATCACAATCACACACGAGTTGACAATAGGGCTACCGCCGTGGAACGGTCAGTGGCAAAAAATGGTCGCTGGGACTTTAAACCAGGTTGTAGGGTCCACCAAACCTCACACTTATCCTACTGTCATCCCAATAAAACGGGACATTGTAAATAAAGAAATCCCCTCCATGAACTATTCTCTAACAGACAAGGCAACATTAATAGGCAATATAAATAAAACAAGTGGCACATATAATTACATAATTACCAAACACAACAACAACTTCAGCATTATAACGGGTCATCATAGGGAAATAAGAAAACCAATCCTGCTTCATAGTGAGCACGCGACAGAAATATCTCATTACGACACTGCGCGGACATACTGTTGGTTCAGTTAATTTAATAAGGATTTCAGTTTTCGAGATTTATATAGCAATTCTTTAAATTGTAATAAATTTGCATGTCACTCTCAACTCCATGTAATGGCCGGAGACATCTACAGCTGAATTATTGAACGTGGTACAGTATTAAACGGATGTTGATAATGTTTGATAATGTTTCAACACAGTATATACAGTATAAAAGTAGCACTTTCAGAATAGCGTTCGATAAGATGAAAAGCACAGCGGTAATGTATCTTTCGTAACTAATACATCATATGTGTTTTTATTAAAACTCGTATCATCTACATTATCGCAATCTGGTTTTGAAAATAACGAATGTTATATTAATCACATGAGCGTCTGTATGTAACATACAATGATATAATGTTTTGATGCATCAGCCAACTTTCATTTTACGTTTTCAGCAAGCATGGAGATTCTAACTCGGGATTTAGGCAAATTGGACTCGCATTCGCTTACATAATGATTTCATTTTATTTAATAATAAATACAAGAGAAAGGGTCCTTTGGAAATTGTCAAGTCCAACAAATAACATTAACGCCAAACTGAAAATATAAACCAGCAGTCTCACATATAATTACCAAATACAACAACAACAACAACAACATGAGCATTTCCACGGGTCAAATACTGATTGAAAGAAAGAAGAAAGAAAGAAAGAAAGAAAGAAAAAGAAAGAAAGAAAGAAAGAAAGAAAGAAAGAAAAAGAAGAAAGAAAAAGAAAGAAAGAAAGAAAGAAAAAGAAAGAAAGAAAGAAAGAAAGAAAGAAAGAAAGAACGAACTACAAGCGAATAAATAATGGTCATGATACATTCACATGTATAATATGGTTATAGTTTTGTATGTAGATATCTTATTATGAAAACCTAATACAATTTATACAAAACAAAACACACAAAAACAGACTGAGTAAACTTTGTTTTCATTCTGGCTATCATTGATGGTCCATAGACTTGGTACACAGGAAAAATGTTGTGACATGTGCCACATATGTGTCAATTTCTTATTATTTGCATGTTTCTTTCATATATAAATCATGTTATTTACCTATCCGAATAATATATACATAGTACCTTCATTTTCTTACAATGAAATACAACAACCTGTATCACACTACAGGTTATCACTATGCTACTAAAAATAGAATTAGTATCACCATCTTACTAAAAATAGAACAGCGGTTTTTCCAATGATTCAAGCAAGTTTTACGCCACTATGCGCGATAATGTCAAGACGGCGTTACGTCATACAAACAAAACAACTAGATCAGACCAATGAACACCAACACCTTAAAACTACATACATTTTCCCGCTGCAATTTATCCAGAAATAATATGCTATATTGAATGTGTATGCAATAGCAATGCAAACATGTCTATGTTAATGATGTGTAAGAGGTATATAATAAAAGGATCATTACTAGAGTAACGTGTTCTGGAAGTGTGTATCACCTCTCGTAGGTAAATACCAGATCAGGATCACACGAGAGGCGAAGCGAAGGTAGATCTGGCATTTACCTACTCGAGGTGATACAAACTTCCAGAACACGTTACTCTAGTAATAATCCTATTATATCACATATGTAAAACGTATGAATGTCATGCCTAGATATTGTTTTCTGTGATAGCTTAACATACTGTAATTGTTATGCATGTTGTTAAGAGTATGATTCCTGCATACAACCAATATCACAAAACAGTGTAAATATAGGACTTAAACGTGAGATGAATAATGTTTATAACGTTATAATTTGCTTGCTGTTATGCTTTTTTTTGGTGTTTAATGTATTTTTTTCAACACGTTTTAGGCTATGCATGAAGGTCGTTTGTTTGTGGTGATGGGAGACCACCCACTTATTCCTAGATAGGTTTTGTTTTGTTTGTATGTTTTTTTATGTCATTTTCAACACACGTAAGGTAGTATATGACGGTCGATTTTTTGTTTTGTGGTGGAGGCAGATCACCAGCTTTTCCTGGTAGAACCAGTACTGTACACCTCCCGCCATCCATAAGAATCGACACTTCATAGAACCAGTATTAGATCTATATACCTCCTGCCATCCGTTAGAATCGACACTTCATAGAACCAGTACTAGATCAATATACCGCCTGCCATCCGTAAGAATCGACACTTCAAAAATAAGAATTAATAGTAAATAATACAAAATTTTAATGATTTTTTTTTAAAAAATGCAAAAAAATGACCCTTTTTGCCATATTTTTTTTTTTATTCCTTATCAGCTGCATATTTTCAATGATTTTATGGTTAAACAATCTGTTTCGCATGTATTGGTGGGTAAAACATTTAAAAAAATGACGCCTTTTTTCAGAATAATCACTATTTTTTAGAGGCAACAAATTATGCCTCGGCTTTGACTTTGGCGGACATCTGAAGAATTTTCTATGTGTATAGGAAAATGGACATATTTCAAAAATAATTGTTCTATAACACTAAAACTGATAGGAATTGTTACTATCATGTTATAACACACAGAGAAGGTAAAATAATGACTTTTAATTTTAAAGAAGGTTCCAGGCATACCGGAAGTAAATCACTTTGGTATTCATGCCTGGTGTAGTCGAAAGGAGTTCCCAATAATATAATCCGTCACTTTTTCTTGTGATAAAAGGCATTTTTGAGTATTTAGGGTCTGTTTTTCTGGCTGAAATGGGTTCATTGACTTGTTTGTGAGAGGTAAGAACCATTTGCATGGCTATATGTTGATTTTATTTATCACTTGAAGGTTTTGAAAATGAAAGTAGAATACATGTAAGGGGTGCCGAATGAATGCATTTTGTTTACGGTGGCAACAAAGATGAGAATTTTATTTTCTTATATGCCACATGACCCGTACTTTTCTCAGCAGTTTTCTAGAGAGGAAGGCCACATCACTAAGAGTATGTAAGTGAATCTTAGTTTGAACTTCATTTTGAAAAATGACCAGCTAGGGAGGTTTTTAAAATTTACACAGGGCTCAATGGGACTTTATTTACTTCCGGTACACCTATATACCGCCTGCCATCCGTAAGAATCGACACTTCATAGAACCAGTAATAGATTTATATACCGCCTGCCATCCGTAAGAATTGACACATCATAAAACCAGTACTACTGTTTGGGGCGCTTGTTTCAGACAAAGGTTTTTTGGACTTTTAAGATAAAATTAATCTACTACCTATATAAGTTATATATCAGTGGAACAGACATTTTTAGTGGTAAATAAAAATACCTTACTTGTCAAAATCGGTTGAGAAATAAAAATTTCATGTGCGAAAGTTGATTTTGATGGGTCATTTTCAATGCAAAATTCTGCTGCATGAAAAATTCGAAAAATATATTTTTATAGATTTTTTATTCAAAAATAGTCTTAAATTGTTGGATATTAGTACATTAAGAAACCCTGAAAGTTTTATAACAAAATATCAAGTTTTACTGAAGTTATTTGACATTTTGTAATTTTCTGCTGTCCTACCAACAAGGAATTTACATAGGAAAAGCCCCATCAAAAAATCATTTTGGCTGTAAAATATTTATTTCTCAACTGATTTTCAAAAGTAAAGTAGTTTTATTTACCACTAAAAATGCCAGTACTAATGATATATAACTGATGTACGTATTATTTAAATTGCTCGAGTTACTGCAGAAAAACTTTTGGCTGAAACAAGCGCCCCAAACAATAGATCTATATACCGCCTCCCATCCGTAAGAATCTACAGTACTAGATATATATACCGCTGCCATCCGTAAGAATCGGCACTTCATAGAACCAGTACCAGATCTAAACACCTCCAACCATTCTTAAGAATAGACACTTCAAAGAACCATTACTAAATCTATACACCTCCAGCCTTTCATAAGAATCGACACTTCATAGAACCAGTACTAGATCTATACACCTCCCACCATTCATAAGAATCGACACTTCATAGAACCAGTACTAGATCTATACACCTCCCGCCATTCATAAGAATCAGCACTATCTCACTTATTAGTCGAGCTCCCGGTGGAATTCGAAACCGCAGAGGTAAGGGGCAAGCGGTTTTCAAACGCGGCGTCATTACCCACTCGACCAAGGAGTGCTGGTACTATAATATTATTATTATGATTATTTAATTACCTTTAGAGGAAACGAACATGATTACATATATATATATATTGTATAATAAAAAAATAAAGACTCTATGTTAAATTGTTTAACTCCGCCAAGCTTTCGGACTTAGTCCTTCATCAGGGCTAATTTACTACTCAAAGTATACAAGTAAAACGGACGTGACGTCGTAGTGGGCGCGTCATAACGTCGAGTGTAATGGCGCGCTATTCCTTCAGATTGACGCCATATGGCCGGTATGTTCGCAGCTTACTCTTCCATAACTGCTCAATGGTTTTCTGGTATTGCTCGTCCCCATTCAGTTTCTCCAAATCCATCACTCTAAAATCACTGACACTGTGTCCATCTGTGTAAAAGTGTGCTGCCACCGGATCGTTGTACTGTGTCCGTATTCGGGATAGGTTCAGCAAATGTCTCTGATACAGGGTATCGCCCGTCTCTCCCACATAGATGTATCCCTGGCAACACCTACAGTACACTGCATAAACTACATTGGTTGATTTGCAGGTGATCAAGTTCCTCACTTTGTATGTATTCCCGTTTACATCGGTGAACGTGTCAGACTCCATAATGTACGGGCATATGCAACATCGCTTCACTCCGCATGGGCGGCACGTGTTGGATTCCTTAAAGAACTGCCTATTGTGCTTCTTGTGTACCAGTACGTCTTGCAAGTTACTGTCCCTTCGAAACGCTATTATTGGTGGTTTCGGGAAGATCGCTTTCATTGTGTTGGAAGTATAAAGCGTAGGTAGGTGTTTTCGCAGAATTCGACCTATATTTGGTAATGCTCTAGAGAACGTCAGAACTAGCGGGATTCTCTTGGTTTCTTTTTTAGAGCTGTTGTACTGTAACAATTTATCCCGTTGTTTTTCATCTACCTTCTTTAATTCTGTCTCAACAAACTTCCCATCATACCCTTTCCGTTGCAACTGTGTCTTAATGTCCGCTCTGTGCTTTTGATAGCTAGAATCTTCTGAACATATCCGTTTTATCCTAACTCCTAGACCGAATGGAATAGCTTTCTTTGTAGATGCCGGATAGGAAGATTCATGGTGTAAATATAGATGTTTGTCAGTATGTTTTGTGAACAAGTCTGTTTTCAGTGCTCTATTGCTGGTCCTGGTCATCACATCTAGGAACTCTAGCTTGTCTGATGAATACCGTATCTCTAGTTGGATTCGCGGATGGATTTGGTTTCCGATTTCATGAAACGCCTTTAGTTCCTCTATACCGTGTGTCCACAGTCCCCAAACGTCATCGACAAACCGGAAGTACGACAGTGGCTGTTTCAACGATCTTTGGAACAGTTCACATTCCCAGGAGCCCAAGTACGTTGATGCATAATTCATACCCAGATGAGATCCTATCGCCGTCCCTTCCTTTTGTATGTAATGTTTCCCAGCAAATGATATAGTATTACTTTCAAGCACAGTGTCCATCATAGAAAGAACGTCTTCAGTTGGAATGCTTTTGTCCAATCGTCGGTCCAATGCCTCCTTGGCTGCAACTCGTGCTTCAGTTCTCGGAAAACTGGGATATAGGGTTTTCACATCAAGACAGAAAAGTATGGTGCCCTCCGGAAGTGGTTGTTTCATGCTTCCCAACTTATTTAGGAAATCCGTGGTATCTATAATATAGGACAGCAGTGAGGTAACATGAGCGCGAAGCTCATTTTTGCCTATTTCTGTCATCCTTTCTGCTGGATGGTTTCGTCCATTAACAATTGTACGTAGTGGCATGTCAGTTTTATGCAGTTTTGGATTACCTTGGAGTTTACCAGAAGTTCCTCCCGTGTATATCATGTACCCTCTCAAGTCTTTTGTGATTGAACCTTTTGTGTACAAACCATCAGCTTTTTCACTTTATTCTCTATTGTTTTGGTCCTGTCTTGATTAACCTCACTGTAGGTGGCGTTATCAGTCATTTCCTTCTCGAGTCTGTGCACGTAATCCGCTGTATCCATGACAACAATTCCGAGCCTTTATCCGCCGGCCGTATAACTATGGAGTCATCAATGAAGAGCTCTCCCATGACGTCTTCTTCGTCTCTTGTTAAGTTTGACCGGAAGTTTCTTGTCAACCCCGTAATGACACCATTTTTGACGCTCTTAATATATGCATCCAGCCACTTATCTCTTCCGGCATTTAGTGTCCATAACGACTGCTTTTTCCTGCTGTCATAATCGTCATCTACATCGTCCTTGTCATCTTCATAGAAGTATTCCCTCAATCGCATGCGTTCGCTCCTATGATTTAAAATCAGAAATAAGCTTGCCTTTGTCTATGTTCTTTTTAGTCGGCACACACTTCAGACCTTTAGAAAGCAGTGAAACTTGCGCTTCCGTCAAAATCTTCGATGATATATATTCGTGACCACATCCGTGGTACCAACTTTACTCTCGTCAGCTCTAGCAATTGGTATGTTGTCCTTGATTGGTAGACTTTTTTGACGATAGATCACAAGAACCCATATCCGGTTTACTGTGCATGTGTAACAAGTTAAAGTGTTCTTTTTCATGTTGTACGCACATGTATCTACTTTCTGTATGAGGTACGTTTCCGTCATTTATTGGAAATCTTAACCATTCCGTCTGCTTATCATTACACTTTTTCACAAATATGTTAATTCCATGACATCAGCAAGTCGCGTATATTTCGGCCTCCGTAGCCCACGTTTTAATCGCGCCATTTGTTAATCTCATGCCTCTCATTTGCTCATCAAAATCACCATCGATTAGCTCCATGGAACACGATTTATTTACTATCATGTAATATGTTACCTCATTACGCACTTCGGTTCTTAAGTTTTTTCAGTTTCTTCTTTTTAGTTCTGAGAAAATTTATTTTCACTTTTAAAGACAGTGCATCTATTTCATGTATTGTATCTAAAAATGAACGTTTGTCCAAAATAGATTGTAACTTACGCGAGAGGTTACACTCCATGTCCCTTGACTCTGATAGAATTCTATCGCAGACAGCAACACCCTCTTTCATCAGCGAACGTGATGCTGTTTATTTGTTTATACATTGTATAATATATATAATGTAGTCCAGCAACCGTTCGGTAACGGTTTCCATTCTAACGTGCAGGTCAACCTAATGCCTGTCTGGGAGGACCAAGTATACTGGTACCCGAAAAGCAGTACAGTCTACTGGTATCCGAATCCACAGCGATGATTGCAGGGTTATGTTATTATACATGTTATGTAAAGTAGAAATGCCTTTTTGTCAAATATGATACTGTATTCTTTATCTTCGTTCACACGTTTGACGTTTTGCAATTTGATCATACGCATATATTACATTAAAGGGAGTTCGGGAATATCTGTCACAGTTTCCCGGTTGGAATTTTAGTTTGATAGAAATTAATTTAATTACTCGTCAGAAATATGCAATTAACCTAATTGCATCAGATAATAATGCTTCTGGCATCATGTTTATTCAGTTGTAGAGTGAATCGAAAGAAGCATTCATTACATTCAGTACGACAACATGCGGCAAATGTCTCTCCCAACTGACTTAAAATTAAATATACGATATCTATACTGCCAAATGAAATTACCACTCAGTATTGAATACATACAGTTTCACACAGTTCTGGTTATAATTAATTCCCACCAGAAGCAGTCGCCATAACCACTACAGTTTTTTTCACATAGTGGGGATAAATTCCGAATAAATCCCTTTGTATACACCGACCGCCTACTGAATATAGCTATATCTCGGAAATTAAGCTAGTGTTCAAATCATGAATTATCTATAAGGCTACTTCATGTATTTATGTATTTTTATTTTTAATATAATGAAATTGTATTACTAACACATTTTACACAATTGTTTTTAAGAGCATGTTTTTAAAAGCGTTGTAGTATAGATTATGGGATGACAATAGTTTAAGGGTGAGGTTTGGTGCACCCTAGAACATGGTTTGAACACCCAACGTTTTTCTTTTACTACGGACCGTTCCAAGACGGTAGCCCTATTGTCAAATCATATCTTTCCTTTTATTCATCTTTATAATTATTGTTTTCTCTTCGTGGTTTTGGTTGATTGTGGATCTTGAATACTACATGTTTTGTTCGACTTTTATATCTACTTTCATATCAGTTAAGGTATCTGATCTGGGTACATTATCATTTTTAACTTATTTACTTTGCATCGATTGTATCGAAAGCTCTCTGAAATTAATTTAATCATTTTAACTCTCTTCTATCAATTCCTAACACCGTATGTTATTGTTTGACGTTGTTTCTGCGTGTTGTAATGTAGTATTACCTTGCCAAATTTGCACATCGTTATCGTATTTAAGCTTGAAAGCATATTATGAGGGGGACACATCGATTGTTTTACAAAATATTTGTGTGAATAAAAAATATTTATTCAAATAAAACAATCATTAAGAATCAAAATTGTTTTTTTAATTTTTAAAATCGGACTTAAAATAACGAATTGCTATGTAATTATATTGAACATTTATGAATATATGCCATGATCATCAATCAATCGCTGCATTGCGCTAACCTACATAGATAAGTCTGATTTTACGTTTATTGATCTGGCATTAGCTCGATAAAAAATACTTTATCGATAATTAAGGTATCATCAGTGGGAACGCCAGGAACTAATTATTCAGCTTTTTTGATCATTTTGATACTCCGCGACAGGGATTATTTTTTTAAGTGTTTGCCGGGCTATTTCATTAAAAAAATCACAAAACGCCGCCATTTTCTTTTTGTAAAAACGTCGATTCAGACCGCAGTTATCAATTTTACGCGTACCTAGTTTACAGGAGTAAACAATACATACGTTCTCTGAGTATTAAAAAAACAAAACATTTGGTAATCTTTTTCAGTAAATATTATATTGACTAAGACCGAATTAAATATACAGGTCTGTGTTTACTGTAACCAGACCAACTCCCTTATTAATACACTGCTGACTCCTCTTTTTATTGGGAATAAAATAATAATCAGTTATTCTGAGGTAAAAAAAATATATAATCTGTTTTAATATGTTCAAGCCTGCAGCCAGTCAGATTTTTCTTTATTTAATGTTCTTGTGGTCTAAATATAATTCATGGAGTAAAAAAATGATAAAAAGTAAATATTTGATACCAAATAAATATACTTGCCCACTTTTATTGACAATGATATATGTAAACACAGGTTTAATTTTTATTTTATTTGGCCTGTATAGGTTCTATATAAAATACATATTTTGTATATTATTAAAATTGATCAAGTTTTAGTATTTCATGTACAGCAGATATTTAGGTTGTTTAGTGTTTGCATTTTCTTTATTTTTCAGACAAGATGCTGCCATTTTCACAACACAAGGTTACGGTATATAACTGTAATGGATCCAAGTATTGAACAATAAATTGAATGGATTATCTTGAACTACATCTACAGTTCTTGTTCTCAACACTAATTAACACTCAAGTTTTTCACAAGGATATGTGCATGCTGGTTTCCTCCCACATGCATTTAGCGCTGTCATCCATGCCAATGAGAGTGATGTGAAAAGTAGTTTAATTTTTGCTTATTTAATACTCAATAAAAAAACACTCATCATTCCTGTACACAGTTTTATTGAACTGACTGTTACGTGTACATATAACGGAGAATACATGTTGATGCTGAACTATGTTCAAAACCTGTGACACAACTTTAAAAAAAAACAGCATAGCGTTGTAACTGATTTTATTAACATATTAATTATGGACCTTAAAGGGTCACACAGCAATCTCGATTTGTTGAAAAGCTAACAACTCGCAGCGTCCCATTAGTTTTTCTACATAATTCACATTTTTGCAATCATTAATATTAAAACTAGAATAGTGCAAAGCTAATAGTTATTATTATATTACTAAACTGTTGATTATTTATATATTTCACTCACAGCCATTATTATATGTATTATATGTTTGACATACCTATTAAACAAATGATCACTTTTTCAGTTGAATGACATATGAATTCATTAAACCTGAGTATATCCAACATTTAAACTACACTTGACCTCCCTATAATATATATATATCTGTGCCAGTGGACATGGCAGACGCTTAGGGATCACTTTAAGCTCTGTCAGCTCTCATGTAAGATCCTCTATTACCTATGTTCATGAAACACACATTTTCGTCTTACTCTATGAACATATGTATAAAGTTCTTCCTTAGCAATTATTCAATGCTATTGACATGTCCAATAACTATGAATTTTATTTTGGCAAAGTTGTGGTTAGAGCATAATATTATGTACATTGAATATGAAAATGAAACGCATTGCGTATTTGAATAGATGCCTATAGTCTTCCAGACCGCCTCCAATCCATTTAAAATAAATCGGGAATGATAAATGTCCTTGCTGACAAAAGCACATGACAGACAGACTTGTGTGTTATAATACATGATGCTGTTTTTCATGCAATACATGATGCTGTTTTTCATGTTTTTCTCATTTTGGCGACCATCTTAAAATTTTAAGTACGTTAGAAAATTAAAAAATAGAAGAAGCTGCACAGTAGCCGATTTATAAGTTAAATATAGTAAGGCCAAACAAAAAAATAGGTGTGTTTCCTATAGCATGCTCTAAAAAAATAGGGTCGTTAGGTAGGCATTGTTTTGTTTTTTTTGAGCAAGATATTGTGAGATTCTACATGTATTTATATAATAAACCTCATTCAAGTTGATGTTTCTCTGTGATGTCAGTTTACCTCGATATATTGTGATAAATCATTGTTCAGAACTTTTTTTTTTTTTTTTTTTTTTTCATAAAATGTTTTAGGGTGTTGCCCCTTAAAAATAGGGTCGGTCGGGCCACCGGAAACACAGGTGTTTTTTTTTGGTCTAATATATATAAGTAAATATATAATGTTAATAGCTCTTATTTATCCAATGTTGAGACGACACACAAGCTAGACCACGAGACAATATACGTTTTAATTGAATTGAATGTTGTTTAACGTCTCATTAACACAGTATATGTTATTTAGAGCCGCCCCAGAGAGAGGGGAAGGAATACATAGACATCTGGGAACCTGCCCTACTCTTGTTATCGAATAGATTCCTATGGTTCTTTAACGTGCTCGGAGGATAAACCGATACACGGGACCGCCCGGTTTACGTCCCCATCCGACGGACGAGACTAAGGGAAAGTGTCTTTATCATCGCTAACCCGGCCGAATCCGAATTTTATTGAAGAAAATAAAATCTACAAAAGAATACTAAGTTTAGGGTTATTACCCTCGCGAGCCTGTCTACCCTATAGACTGCAGGGTTCTGCCCATCCCTTACTGATTGGTACTAATATAGTTTCATAAAAGATGGTAGGTGTCATTGGCGTAGCTCTGCGTAAGCACGGTACGCCCTACCCTACGCCTAACTCGGAAATCGAAAATGTAAAAAGTCCAAAAATGCAAAACATCAAAAAAACATAATACGGGTAGCATGACCCCGAAGTTAAACGGAGTGAGGGCGGGAGGGACCCCGAACCCCACTAAGATGAGTTAAACTGTGTGTGTGGTGGTGGTGGTGGGTGGGGGGGGGGGGGGGGGTGCAGCAGGGTACACATACATGTAAGTGGTCGATTGCCAATCATGTGTTCTTGGTATCTCAGATGTAAAGGCGCTGGCATGGTTTAATACACAGATTGTTTCAAAGATGCTATTTCACAGACTTTCAAAAAAGAGGCATCGGTTACACAGTGGAAAAGGCGTTGAACCTAAGGAGCTGGCGCCCTGGTGATGGCATGTCTAATGGGACTATTCACCCATCTTACTTCCCTCTGCGGTCGCTGTTCAAATCAATAAAGCCCTAGTTCATATTATATTTGCTTCGACAATCCAAATGGCCTTTAAAATACATTTAAAATCATAGTTCGCATTCTAGATTAATTCTGTTCATTTAAAAAAAAAGTGCTTGGTGGGGGTGGGGCGGGGGTGGATGGGTCGAAAGGATAATAGCCAATGATACTTTTTTTAAAGGGCTCTTCGACCAAAATAAATAAATAAAAACACACGTCCTTTCGAAGATTTAAAAAAAATTCCGCGTACACCTTTTCACCCTGTGATTATACTAGTACAAGCATTGTGACGTCACAATTCTGTGTTGGAATGTGGTCTTCGGGGAAACACGAATTGATTTTTTTGCAATATTTTCAATAACAATCGAATTTAAAATATATCATGTTTGCATAAATATTTTGTCTCTTATCGACTTCTGTTCACTACAATATATCAGGTAATTTCAGAATTGATCACACACAGAGCTTACCGATGTATTGCATGCCATATTCCATGCCGTGTAACAAAACTACACAAAAACAACGTTCGAAACGCTTGCGTAAAACAGTGACCAAACGTTTTTTTGGGTAGAAAAAAGTACTTTTTTCAAATTCGCATGAAAATTCACATACTGGCAGAGGAAGGATTAAACTCATCGTTCATGTTCTTGTCTTTTTTCTCGCTGTTAAAATCTTCATACAAATCGAGATACAAAATAAAAAAATTGAAGTCGATCGATAAACAGCTGACATTTTGCTCTTTCGCATGTTTGTTGACTGAAATAATTTTCACAATAACACAACATAGACCTAAATTTATTTTTAAAAGTAGGCCATGAAAATGATGGTTATTTTATAAGGAAAAGGCTTGTATAACTTATGTTTTAATTGTAGTGATAAAAATGTGATTCTGAAAGTTTTTTGTATGAAGCACACGGTTGAAGAGAGTCTCACTTTTTTGTGTGTAATCTATAAACGGTCATGAAACGTTTTTTTGGGTAGAAAAAAGTACTTTTTCCAAATTTTGATGAAATTTTAAAGGCCTGTAGAGGAAGACTTTTTCTTGACTTTAATGCTTTCATCTTTTTTCTCGCTATAAGAACAAACTGTAATTATAAATTTGATTAAAAGCTAAAATTTCACATAAATTTTCGAAACGATCGGTAATTTGTAAAAGCCTAGAAATTGTATTTTTAATAAAAAAGAATCGACAAAACACGTAAAAACTTAAAATTCATTCTGTAACAAACGAATTGATGCATTTGTTTATGTGTGTCATCATTGTACATTGTCAGTTGAATACAGTTTACATAACTGGTGTCATTTTGACCGCCATCCTGAAATCTGCTCAAAACGCAGTTTGTTTACGTTTTTTGCGCGTGACATTTTTAAGTAAATATCCCTCCGCGGCGGCTTGGCGCTCCCAATGCATTGTAGAGTTTAATCATTCCACTTTAAGGAAAACTAATTATTTTGAGAAAAAACGGCCGTTTAAATGCTTAAATCTTGTCTGAAAAACAATAAATTTACAACAATGACACGCATACTCAGCGGTTTTCGGAAACGCATGTCCCTCGCTAATTAGTTTATGTCTTTTTCACGACACTCCTTGACAATTCAATGCATCTAACGTGTTTTATAGACATCGCGGTGATTGTCTTAATTGCCTTTGTTTGAATCCGGTCTCTAATCAGTTGGTTCTGTCCTGTCTAAGTCAAAGATCCAAAGACATTGGTTTAAAGTTATGGACTTCTAATGGTTATATATTTCTTCTTCTAAATATACCAAAGAGAAGACCTAATCATTTGTTTATACAATTAGACTCCGCCATTGATCAAACCCACGCACGGCATAGGTCTGTAGTAGCTATAATGCCTCTTGCCTTGTCCATTGAGCTACCGATGCGAATGTAGATACAGAATTCCAATAAAAAAAGTGTTATTCCCATGGTTCCTAAGAACTTGCAATTTAAGACATGTATAAACAAGCCATCTACTGAATGACAGGGCAAGTGGACTCAGTAACTTATTTCTAATCTGAACACTGATAACATATTTTATTTCAGTCGGTTTGGCATCCAGTAGGATACGGATAACGGATATGGAATGCTATTATCTTTAGAAAACACTTGATTTCTGAGCTTCCTAATTCTTACGCTGCCGCACATCCGATTGTAATGTAGTATGGTCGACCAATCGCAATAAATGTCATCATAAGAAGGAGTTATTTTCGTTAATTTGACATTTACTATACTTTTTATTTTGTTTATATACTGAGCAAAAATAAAAACTTACCCCTTTTTCTTTGTCTTATTATAAAGACAGCAAAACAGGAAATAATAAATGATGTACATAGAATAATTAGATCGACCACCACCAACAGTCCAAACAAAATATTTGTTTGAAAAGTTCAGTATACAAGGGAGTTATCCTGCTTTTCCTTAAACCATGCATTTTTGGTGAAACGCATGAACTCTGCAAATATTACCTCAATGTGTCCAAGACAATATGCTCTATACGTTGCTTTCGGAAAAAAAATCACAAACACAACACAGATTGTGTAGGTAGCAGCTTTTGATTATAAAATATCATCAAATTATTCCACCCCATCACCACCCACCCTCCCCACACACCCTTTAAAGTTTCCACAGCATCCGTAAAAGAGTACTGCTTGACAAAATTTGAAACAACATCAAACATTGCATAATTAAAGCGCTGTTCAAACTGTCCTTCGCCTTCAAAAACTGGCCCAGCAAAAAAATGGGTTACTTTTTTTTTAGTGAGTATATTAGAAAGAACACGTGTCCGTGTCTGTGTGTTTTACTTTCACTCCCAATAAATGCTCAATACATAGTTTATATAATATATTTAAGGGTACAGATGTGTTCGACGAGTTGTTATTGAGTCATAAGTACTACAGCAGTTGCTTCAAGTTTTTTCAATATCATTGAAATAATATATTGCCCCATTGTAGGAACCCCATTTGTTACAACGTCGCTTGTTCCTGGGGTTCCTACACCCATGTCTTAAACGTTTGCAAACAGGACCTTATAAGAATAACTCTTATTAACGCTTCAGTAGATGCATGGAGACGTTTAATTAAAAAAGCATTATGTTTCAAGTCTTATTCAAGTTAATCTATAAATCAGATGACTTTCGGAAATATTTCGCACGCGATTATTTTAGAAGAAGTGTTGGTTTCAGTAATCTAATCAAAAGTGAAGGATATATTTGTGAATAATTTGTTTATATACTGAACAAAAAAGTTTAGAACGATTTTTAGGGACATGGAATAAACATATGAACATTGATATAAAATATCTCATTGTATTCAACGACATTTGCAACGTTAGGAGAATAAGCAAGGCAGTGCGAAAGATATCACTGTAAAATTGGCAACGTTAGGAGAGTAAGTAAAGCAATGCGAAAGATTTCAGATGTGTGCGTTGTTTTCACATTTTAGGGGTATTAGAATAGAAATAGAACATCGTTTACGGTGAATTATCTTATAATATATCACGGTTTGTCGTTCAATTGTAAACAATAATTTTACTCGCTCTTCGGTCTCGTGAAATTATTGCTTACAATTAAACTCCACGATTATTCACCGTAAATGATGTTCTATTTCTTAAATCAAGGGCGACAATTCTTTAATGCATGTGTCGCTAATTATTATTGTCAAACTCATCAAGGGCAACATGTGGTACACAAATTCTTCAACGACGTATACCGTATAAGGGACGTCAAAACTCCCATGCATCACACACTACAGCTAGACTGTAAACATCTACAGATATCATTCATACAAACATGTGTTGATCATCCTCAATGGGATTTGCGTTCCAAAGAAACCAACTGTCATAAGTGTGCCATATAACATTTAGTTTGTTCTAAATTGTACTGAATTGTACTGGACTATTACTAAATAACTGATTGCTTCCTGTGTTGGTCACGTACTTCTCAGTAAGTGGTCCCGCCTTAATTCCATTAAGTGATGGGAAAGTTTACTTATATTAGCAGGACGCTATAACGGATATTTTGACAATAACACATGTTTAGAATCTTTTTTCACTGAAAATGTGATAACCTATATGAAATTATATATTAAATGTTTTAATTGTACAATATGCAAAGCCGAAAGGTTGTATTTCATACCCCACTCCAACCCCGTTTTCGCTTGGAGAAGGGGTTATATGGGGTATGAAAGTTAATACTCGGATCACGTAATGTAAATAACTGCGTGTCTAGAGACTTAATGTAATAAAGGTGACCATTGATGGTCTGCTGATGATACTATATTGTGAAAGCCTAAAACGTTTAACTGAAATCTCCTAAAGTGCCCGACGCCTTGCTACACATTGCGTTAACGAAGGCATTTAGAGTTTCTGATGATTTGAAAATCCGTCCATATGTTCTGATGATTTTCTTTGATACTATAGTGACGACAAGAAGACAGTCATGCTTCTCTTATTATGTGAAACCATTCTATATTCTGGTGAATCGTGTTAACATCATATAGCTTTCAATCATGTTTATGATGTGAAAACCCATCCATATGCTCTGCTGCTTCGCGTTTATTATATATAACATCCATGAAGGGTCTGATGAATCGCATTAATAGCATTAATATCATGTAGCATTTCCAGTTTTAACCAGTACATATGTTCTGGAGATTCGCATTAATATCATGTAGCATTTCCAGTTATAACCAGTACATATGTTCTGGAGATTCGCATTAATATCATGTAGCATTTCCAGTTATAACCAGTACATATGTTCTGAAGATTCGCATTAATAGCATTAATATCGTGTAGCATTTCCAGTTATAACCAGAACATATGTTCTGGAGATTCGCATTAATATCATGTATCATTTCCAGTTATAACCAGTACATATGTTCTGTTCTGGAGATTCGCATTAATAGCATTAGTATCATGTAGAATTTCCAGTTATAACCAGTACATATGTTCTGGAGATTCGCATTAATATCATTAATATCATGTATCATTTCCAGTTATAACCAGTACATATGTTCTGGAGATTCGCATTTATATCATTAATATCATGTATCATTTCCAGTTATAACCAGTACATATGTTCTGGAGATTCGCACTAAAAGCATTAATATCATGTATCATTTCCAGTTATAACCAGTACATATTTTCAGGAAATTCGCATTAATAGCATTAATATCATGCATCATTTCCAGTTATAACCAGTACATATATTCTGGAGATTCGCATTAATAGCATTAATATCATGTAGCATTTCCAGTTATAACCAGTACATATGTTCTGGAGATTCGCATTAATAGCATTATTATCATGTAGCATTTCCAGTTATAACCAGTACATATGTTCTGGAGATTCGCATTAATATCACTAATATCATGTTACATTTCCAGTTATAACCAGTACATATGTTCTGGAGATTCGCATTAATATCATTAATATCATGTAGCATTTCCAGTTATAACCACTACATATGTTCCGGAGATTCGCATTAATAGCATTAATATCATGTATCATTTCCAGTTATAACCAGTACATATGTTCCGGAGATTCGCATTAATAGCATTAATATCATGTATCGTTTCCAGTTATAACCAGTACATATGTTCTGAAGATTCGCATTAATAGCATTAATATCATGTAGCATTTCCAGTTATAGCCAGTACATATGTTCTGGAGATTCGCATTAATATAATTATTATCATGTATCATTTCCAGTTTTAACCAGTACATAAGTTCTGGCGATTCGCATTAATATCATTAATATCATCTAGTATTTCCAGTTTTAACCAGTAAATATGTTCTTGAGATTCGCATTAATATCATTAATATCATGTATCATTTCCAGTTTTAACCAGTACATATGTTCTGGAGATTCGCATTAATATCATTAATATCATATATCATTTCCAGTTTTAACCAGTACATATGTTCTGGAGATTCGCATTAATATAATTATTATCATGTATCATTTCCAGTTTTAACCAGTACATAAGTTCTGGCGATTCTCATTAATATCATTAATATCATCTAGTATTTCCAGTTTTAACCAGTACATATGTTCTTGAGATTCGCATTAATATCATTAATATCATGTATCATTTTCAGTTTTAACCAGTACATATGTTCTGGAGATTCGCATTAATATCATTAATATCATATATCATTTCCAGTTATAACCAGTACATATATTCTGTAGATTCGCATTAATAGCATTAATATCATGTATCATTTTCAGTTATAACCAGTACATATGTTCTAGAGATTCGCATTAATAGCATTAATATCATGTATCATTTCCAGTTTTAATAAGTACATATGTTCTGGAGATTCGCATTAATATCATTAATATCATGTATCATTTCCAGTTTTAACCAGTACATATGTTATCTATCTATCTTCCTTTAATGCCAAACCCCTGCTGGGGACCTAGGCATGCGTCGTCATACCGACAAAGACTGTTAGTATTTTAAAAATATGTTTAAAAGAAATTTAAGAGAAACATTGAAGTTTTTGGATGTTAGGTTTAAAAATAAAAACATACATTGAATTTATGGTGAGATATGTTCAATTCTGCTGACTGCTGCACTGTTCTATATTGGGTAATATAGGGATGTCAGGAGCTAATTAATTCCAGTGGAAGACTGTTCTGGGGGAAAAGGAGAATTTGTAGTAGTCAGCGGTTGCGTCAATTAATTTGAAAGCAAGCGAGTGTGAATGTCGGGATCGTCTGTTCGTCAGCGTCATGTAGTCTTCTAGAGGGATAGCTACCAGGTCATTTGTGATCTTATAACATAGGGAGAGTCGACTGTCGATACGTCTTTGGTCTAGTCTTCTTCACTGTGGGGACTTGAGCATCTCAGTGACACTACTGGTCCGTCTGTAGTCTTGTTTTGCCCAGCGTGCTGCCCGGCATATTACCCACATGTTAGCATGTGCAGAAAATGAAGTCAGACACCATTCAAATTTAAACGGTTTTTATTCATATCACCCACAAATGTTTATATATATATAAACACTCTTATATATATATATATCTTTCAGGCCAAAGTAGGTGTTCCGCTTTATCGGGTCCTACGGTGACAATTTTCAAGATGTTTTATATTTCTTTCTTTTTTAAATTAGGCCAGTCATCTCACCAAAGTAGAACAATGCCAATATATTATATGTTAACATAATTTCCTAGCACATTTTAGGCTATGCATGACAGTCGAATTTTAGTGGTGGTGGCAGACCCACATATTCCTGGGTAGAAACAGTATTTTATACCTCCCACAATCTGACATTTGCTTTCAAGTCTAGCTGCCAGTGGGGTTCAAACCAGCAGCGGTGAGAGGCGAGACAGTTTCAAAATAACAGGCAGTTTCTTAACCAAAATAGGTGTTCCGTTTAACCGTGGTCTACAGTGACAATGACTGGTATATAGTTTAGAAAGCCACCATACATTGAGGAGAACATTTTTATCAAACACTGAATCCAGAAAGGATACTAAATGATACAATAAGTTTGTTAAAATACAATGTGGAAAATTATCATTTAAAACACTCTTAGCTAGCGTACCAGCTAAAATAGATACTTAAGCGCTTACATGCTTATATACTCATTTACGCATTGCTTTGAACGAAACACTTTATACTAGAGTTCGATTATGACTTGAAAGCTAGTGCTCTCCTAGATAATGCACTGTAGAGTTCATTTAAAGTTTTTACAACTCCACGCTGCCTGACAATTGTCAGTAATTGCTAATACACTAATGGCACAATTAACTGATTTACGTACGCCCAGAAGACCACATTAGTGGTTAGCTTTCGCGTGGTGGTAGAAATTAATCAAAAAGAAAATAAAACAGACATCGTTTCAGAGTCTTCCCCTAAACTTTAGAGACCATACATCTTTTACAGCAATAACATTGCATACGATTTCCCCGCGCCATGCCAACGTTAAGGATTTCCAGCTCTGTGCGAATGATTTACGTTAAAATGCAAATAATATACCGTTTTCAATCACTTAGAGATTTTTACATTTTATTGTTGGCGTCAGTTTATCATCTTCAATGTTTCATTGTGTCAGTTATCTGAATTATATAAATAAACGATATTATAGAATATGTATATTACGATAATAAGTTATTTTAAATTTGAAGAGGAAAGCATGCTGAAGTTCGATTAAAATGAATACAGTTTATAAGCTAAGCATGCCATCTCACGATTTATAAAAGAGCACTGGTTAAATGATGTTCAATTAACAAATGGCAATATGGATTTTACCGTAGGTATAATCAGTGCCAATTTGGGTGCGAATTAACAGGTTTTATGCATACCAATCTTACTATTCCATTGATATTATTTCTATAATACCCGATAAATATGGTGGTTTTATTTGCGGTGCATCTTTATTTATACTATGTATATATTTTATAATATATATATATATATTGAGAGAGAGAGAGAGATAGGGAAAAACATTTATACAGTGCTACAGTTTATAAAAACCCAAGTGCTTTCGGCATACGCCTTCATCAGGGGTACACAAACACGAAAATAACAAATACGAAACAAAAAACACTAAAATACACAGCAGTTTAAATAAAACTCATTAAAAAAACACTTATCGTTTGGCAGTGTTGTAGAAACTGGTTACTTTGAATAGACATTCTGAAAATGTGATACTAATAGAATGTGATACTTCTAAGCAGAACTTATGCCGTGGTGCGGTGTCCGTCGACCGTCTGTCCATAAACTTTTTATTGTAGCGACTATCTCAATGAAACTTTACAGAAATGTTGCCCATGAAGTCGTGTTGATCCTACCAAAAATTCATGTTGATGTGAAATCCAAGATGGCCTCCAAATCTAAAACTACTTTTTAAAAAAAAAGTTTGTAGCGACTACTTCTTGAAAACTCTAAGTGATATTGATACCCTGGGACATTTTCTAAAATGATCAGCATGACATGATGTTGGTCCTTGTTGAAAATCGTTTTGATTCGGCGTTAAACATGGCTGCCAGCGGTCATCTTTGTTTACATAGAGTTATTTAGTAAAAACTTGTAGCGACTACTCCTCTGAAACTACTCGACGGACTTCCATGAAATTTCACAAGAATGCTGCTCTTGATGTCTTAATGATTCTAGCAACATTTCAGGTTGGTCGAAAATTCAAGATGGCCTCCACAGCTAAAAATGGATTTTCAAAAAACAAGTTTGTAGCGACTACTTCTTGAAAACTATAAGTGATATTGATATGGGACTTTTTCTAAAATGATCAGTATGACATGATGTTGATCCTTTTCAAACATTATTTTGATTTGACATTAAACATGGCCGCCAACGGCCATCTTTGTTTATATAGAGTTATATAATGAAAACTTGTAGCGACTCCTCCTCCGAGACTACTTGCCGGACTTTCATGAAACTTGACAGGAATGCTGATCTAGCTATCAAAAATCTATCAGTAGAGCTTCAAGGTCATCAAACAGCCTTGTATGTTCGTATATATATCCCTGATGAAGGCGTAAGCCGTGTTGGACCTCATTTTTCACAGAACGCATTCTTCACACGTGTTTTTCACATTACCTGCGAACTTTGCGTTTATCATCTTTTTATCATGTACCATGAAAACACATTTCTCCACTCAAGTACAATACCCTAAAAAGATGACGAAATGTAGCCAAAACGCATTTTTCGCATGAATTTCAATTAATAGCTATTTTAGTGAAGTTATGGAAATTGTAGCAAAAGTAAACTTTAATGTAGTAAAAATTAACAATAAAACAGATAACCGTCTGTCCTTCCGTCCATCCGTCCATCCATCTTTTCGCCTGTATATCTGTCTGTTTGTCGTCTGCCTGCCTGCGTGTCTGCCTGCATGCCTTCCTGTCTGCCTGCCTGCCTGCCGCCTGCCTGCCTGCCTGTCTCTGTCTGTCTGTCTGTCCTTTGGTCCTTTGGTCCGTCCCCCACACCCCACTTGAAAAGCAAAACAAAACAACACCTGCATTTTGTTTCCGTTGGATATACGAGACATGCGCAGTGAAGCAGGTCTAGGGAAATCCCACTATTCTAGATTTTTTTTATAGAACGTAGATCAGACGCTTGGTCAAGATCGCAGTTGAAAAGCGCTTTAGGTATTATCAAATTTACCGTTTCAAAAATCGGCCTGTGACTGCCGCTTGTTCGAGTGCAATGGGACATGCGCAGTGAAGCTGTATATCGGGCATTTGGATAATAGTCGTCCCACAACCCAGACAGTTTCCAGACTTGACAAGTTTTGACCACAGCTTGGTTCAAGCTTATGGTTGTGATGGGAAAGCGTTTACAAACGAACGTCTTAAACTTTCTTTACACAAGTGTAAAACATGCGTTTCTGTTAAAAATCGCCAAAAAAATTGTCACATTTGCAAAATGTGAAGAATGCCACCGTATTCTTCACACGTGTGAATGTGTGAAGAATGCGTTCTGCGAAAAATGAGGTCCAATAAAGCCGAAAGCGCTTGGCTTTTACAAACTATAGCACTGTAGAATTGTTGTTGTTTTCACATCTATTAATTTATTCTAACATTTTCGTATCCCCTCGGCGATCCAGTGCTTTTTGAAAGGTATTTTGTAGATGTATGTAATTTCTCATTTTTATAATGGAAGGCTACAACTTGACCGGCAATTTTACGAAACATTCGTGAAGCATTCTAATATCATTTTAAAAGCTTGAGAAGAATGAAAATCATTGCGGAAACACTGAATATCATTTTTCTATTTTATATTTGGACTGACACCAAAGTATCATCAAATTTTGATCAAATACTACACCCGAAGGTTATCGAAAGACCCCATTCAAAACATTATTTTTTCATTAGAACATTTCGTTAAATTGGTTAGCTCGTGTGAAATAATAAGATTGCGAAAACAAAGACACAATTCCAGTAGAATATCGTTTTAAATTAATTATTCTAGTTTCAGTATCTCTTAGCACCAACACAGGCACGAGCAAAAGCTATACCGTAAGTTCCAAAACACAAAATAATCATTAGCTTACTTGAAACAACATCTTATATTTAGTCTATTACAATAAACGATACTCATTATGTTTGAAGGCAGCTCAATATGTATCATAGATCGTGAACTAATAAGGTGAATCCTCTACCGCCCGCCCTCCCCACTCCACACCCACCTCCCCCACCCCCAGAGTAATTTTGTAGACCCTGTTTTTGTGAAAGCCCATTCTGTATTTAGTATTTTGCAACTTTTCTGCCATCTGAGCGTCTGGGCGTTATCGTGTCAGATGGTGTAGACTACGTTACCTATAAATAAATAATTAATGTTACTGTATTTTGATGAATAAAAAGGTATGGAAGAAAGGGCTTGTATTTTTAATTGTCTTTAATATTCATGCTTTTTATAACACAAGCTTTCGTTTCACTTACTTTTATACCTTCCTTGTATACCCGCGTTATTAATCCTACGTTACCATAATTAACTTGCTAAATTAAAGGTTTTTAACTTAAAACCTTAAGAACACTAATGATGTTATATCAACAAAATATTCCATACCTTACAGATATCCAAGAAAAACGTGTCCATGATGTTAATAATGTTTTGTTCTTCTAATGTCCGTTACATTGGGTGTTTTTAAATCATTTTCTATTTTCCGTAAGAAATTAGAACAAATCATCCAATAAATAATTAACGCTTTATTGTTACATTCCTTTATGCATAATTGATTGTAGTAATTCATTTTGAACATTCTTTATGCTTTTTAAAATATAAAATGTAGTTGAATGATGGTGTTTGGCCTAAGAAGTTAAGAACATTAATTATTTTATATCAGAAAATTATTTTAAACATTAGAAGTTATTACAGACATACGTATTCATGATGTGAACAATGTTCGCTTCTTGTATTGTCCGTTACATTGTGTGTGTTTTTTAAAATATGTAATAATAACTTTCCGTGTTTTACCAGACACCTAGAACATTCAACTAATTAGCTTATAAAGATGTAATTACAACATCCCTCTATACACCATCGATTGTAACAACAAAGTTAAAAACATTAAATTATATACCAATGCTAATATTGTTTACCTCATGTATTAAACGTTACGTACGTTACCAACTAAGTTAACAACATTTATTTAAATATTTAAGTATCAAATACAAACATTTTCTCATAGTCCATTTAATATATACTGTTTAGACTTAGGCAAACATTGAACGAAATGAAGTTTGCATATAATTTACAGGACACTTCCGTGTTTTTTTCGTTACCAAAATTTAACTGCTTGTCTATTCATATATTAATGCAATTTACCAAATTAAGCAATTTCAACATATTCACAAAATGTTATAAATGTTATTTACGTTACTAACATTGTCACTCTATGGGACAGCATGCATTTTCATGGAAATATATTACATCAGTTGAGCTAATTATTCCTCTATTCATCGTCATCACTTCCTTCAAACTCAGTATCAGTCATATTGTTGGCTTCCATATCTTCCCGCTCATTGTCGCTTCCTCTTCCGTGTCAGACTCTTTGAACATGATGTTAACCAACTTTTGTGATGCAATATCATCAATAGTCCAGTCAAATTCAATAATTTGTTCTTCTCTCATTTGTTTCTGCCTTTGGTAGGTCTGGATAATATTGGTCAGTATGGCGCCTCAAAACCCTTGAAAGTGTACATGTTCGAATGCATGATTAAAGAAAAATGACACGGCGGCAAAAAACCCGAGTTGTAGCCTTTGAATTATCGCGAAAACGTATTTGATATCCGTGTAAAAGGTTTGCCATATGGGCAGCACATTATCCACTCGGTGTTCACCGTACTTTTTTGAATATCCTCCGAACATTCATGCAGCTGTTCTAGCAATCCAAATTTGGCACAAACTCTGTGGTTTTTAATCATCTTCAATGGGACTGCATTGCCTCTCCGCACAAAGCAGCTGGTTGTATCACAGCTTGTATCTTTCTCTCAAACTACTTGATAGATCTAGGGACGTAAGTGTCTGCCACAAAGTCGACTCAGGGTGCTTTAGGAAGTAGGTCAAACACTAGCTCTGCCAAATTGTCAAACACACCAGGAACTGAACATTGACTGAAGTGTTGCATTACCTTCAAACACATACCCAGGATATTCAGTAGGTCGCTGTGTAACTGACTCAACTGATGCCTCTAAGCAGTGGAGCAATTCGGCTATGTCAGTTTTAACTGAATTACCATCAGATGTTACAAGGGACCATGGTGCTGAGCCAAGAGGATTTGATAGCATCAACTTAAGATCTATATGATGCTTGACCAATAAGGAAGGGAACCAGTAAACCAAATATACAATGTAGAAAATACCACTCTATTTTTTCCAATATTTCGATCCTAAGATCTTTATCAATGGAAGGTTTTTATAAATACACTACATTTTTACATTTTGTTCCGCAACACAGTTAAAAACTATATAATCAAACTTAAGGACTCACACCACCATTATCTCCCTTAAATACTCGTGCCCTACAGATGAAGGAGGTAGATAAAAAAAAACAAGTTCGCTTTTCTTCATTTTACAGGATACATTGATTTATCTTTACCAGCTTCTAAATCTACAGCATTTTAGGAAGATATCACAGAAAAATGCATGTTGATATAAGATTTCTAGCTAATTCTGCCTCATTTTACACATCATGGGTCTAATCTCCACGGGGTTGTATTTTTGTCTAAATTTTGATAGGTGTCACGCAAACATGAAATTAAAAAAAGTTCAATCTGGTAAATATTTGTTAAATGTGTTTTAAATTGCAGATATTGGATCAATGAAGAATTTAAGCATAAATACATGTTGCAAAATCTTTTTTATCTCCATGCCACGAACAAAAACAGTACAATGGGACCCTATGGAAAATAAATTGTGGTGTGAGACGCTAACATACGTTTCTTTAAAACGGACGTGACGTCGTAATGTAACACACTGTGCGATCAAGGACATAACTGGTCAACAGAGTTTCCACACAGTAAAAACGGCTAATTGCCGAGATAAAAACGTCATCTATGCTATAGACTGTATAACATGTCAAAAAATAGTGTATATTGAAGAGACAGAACGTGAACTGAGGAAAAGGATGTCTGAACACTTGCGGGATATTAGGCTTGAAAAGCAAAAACCAATTAATGCACATTTCCATTGTCATACAGAAAATACAGCTAGTTTTCATATCTTAGAAAAAGTATACAATTGTTCAAAGATAGAACGACTTTTCCGGGAATCTGTTTGGATTAAGCGCTTCAAACAACACGCCCTGATAGCTGTAATGTCAAGGATAACTCGACGTTTTGGCGCGTTAACGTCGTTGAGCGGTTAACATAACGTTACATTACGACGTCACGTCCGTTTTAAAGAAACATATGTTAAGAAAGATTATATAATTTTTAACTGTGTTGCGGAATAAAATGTAAAAATGTAGTGTATCTAGAAACCTTCCTTGATAAAGATCTTAGAATCGAAATATTGGAAAAAATAGAGTGATATTTTCTACTTCCCTTAACATTATGTACTTGAATAACCAAATATAGTGTGGTCTGCTTTGATCTAAATCACTTTGTTATATGAGAAAGTTTCTTCGGTACTTCAGCTGCAAAGGTTTACAATTTGATTGGATCGTGGAGTGTGATCGGGTCGGCGTATCAATTAACAATATATGCTATAACCTTCTCAGCCTGATGCTGTAATAGATCATCTGGAACATCTCTAAGCTAGAACACTAGATGATCAGCAGTATAACACGAGGTCATTGCATCAACTCGGAATGGGTTTGTGAAACCCATGATACATTCCGTGGCACTTCTCAAGCCTTTCTAGATGTTCTTTGTTTGGGATGGATGCAGTTCTTTGTGCGAAATATAACTTCTAATTCCATTTTTGCCATCTGGAGAATGGCCTCTACAAGCTTTGATCTACAGAGACATGTTATGCACCAACGGTATAACCGATATGCTGCATACTTTCTGCTGAATGCAATGATGATACCCTAGAATTTTGCGTATCGATTGATAGTTTCTGAATAATTATGTGACTTGTGGACAAGGGACACTGAATCTCCTGTTTTGGAGAAGTTCACTTGACCCCGGGAAGGGTTGTGTCCAGACTCAGGGTGTCATTAAATATACTGGAATGTGTCTGGCATAGTTCCAATGGTCATACTCAAAGAACATTGGACATAGGTGGTAGACTGAACATATATGCCTGTCAAGATCTTTTTCCTTTGTGTCTGTCTTTGATAAGAGTTAGTTGTAGTAGTATTGTGTCCAAATAACCAGAATAAGGCAAGACTAACTTACATTGAATGGGGACAAAATATGATTATTCTTTGGGATTTGTCTTAAAAGAAGGATACATGGTAATAAAGTGAAGATTCCATAACTAGTAAAACAAATCATTTTCGATAACTGATACGCTCCCAGTAGTCACTATTTTTCCGATTTATGTACCTTTTTAAAATATTTATTTATTATTACAAGTTATTATATCTTTAGATATTATATTATTCTTTTTTACTAATGAATTACATTACATTTTAATGCCCAATTCCCATTTGGCAAATACACTTCATTTTGCAGCACAGACCTCCTACTCTTATAAAAGACCTAGGAGTACAATTAAACAACAAGAAATATTTGATGCAAAGCATCAATTCGCTGGTACACGGGTACTAAACATTGACTCTAGCACATTTTGGAGATATATGAAAACGAGAGTCAATGACACTTCGTTGATTTTAATAATATCATAAATCCAAATATTTATTTCAAAAATCAGGGAATGGTATTCCAATTATATGTGTTCAAAATATGTCTTAAGTTCTAAAAATATTACAAATTATTGTTTAATTTCACGCCTAGGTCTTTTATAAGATTGGAAGGTGTGTGTGTTTTCTTCGACATATCGCACTTTTTCGGTGCATATTCTTATCCTGGAAGAGCTGAATACGTTAACATTTCGTCACATCAACTTTTCAATATACCTTCAAATTTGATCCCATTGATTTTTGTAAAACCGTTGAACCTGAAGCCGTATCTAATAAAGTGTTATCATATTGAATATCGTGGAAATAAATCGTATGTTATTAGTTTAGTTTATTAGTTTTATTTTAAACATAATTTCTCAGTTGCTTTGTTCCTTGTTTAACAACCCTTCCTCAGTTATTGGTGAATGTCAGTACCAAGTAGTATGCATGGCTCTTTTACATTTGAGTTTGAACATCGAGTCGCGGACCTGATGCGTGCGCGTATCATTTGCCTCATTAGGACTAATATCACATATGTTGTTTAATCCCGTCCAAATTTGAAAACCGTCCAAATCCCACTCATATTTGAACAAATAGGTGTAGTGGTTGGTGTTGGTTAATGGTGTTTTTTAATTTACCCCCATACAAAATCGAATCTAAAATATTTTCTTATCCGATTTCCAAAAAATGGAATATTGACTCCAATCTGCGAGTAAACAAAACAACCGATATTCTCATTTATACATTGTTCTCTTATTTCGCTGATCTATGAAAATCTTGCTGCATATGCTCAGACAACGGCTGGGTATGAACAGAACTGAGCTAATACATGTATCTACCAAATAAAACTATACGACTTAATGTTTGATTGATTGAAATCATCTGAAAGCCCATTGGGAAGGTGGCGTTTGATGTTTGTCTATAATCTTTCCTGTCGTGCCCTTAATGGTTTATTCTCTTGTTGCAAAATAGTACCTTCATTGTAGCTTTCTAGGCTATTGTTTTTTTGTATTATATTTAGAAGAGCATATTTGTGTTTTACTTATATTGCCTATTGATGCTGCCTTGTTGGTTAGAGATTAAATCATGGCGGGGATTTCTTTATTTACACTGCCCTGATTTAATGGGTTGACAGTAGGGTAAGTGTGGGGTTTGGTGCACCCTAGAACCGGTTTAAACCCCCAGTGGCCTACTTTGCCACTGACCGTTCCAAGGCGGTAGCCCTATTGTCAACCCTTTTGTGTTTGTGATGTCGTTTGCATTTTTTACTTTTGCCTTTTCGTTTGTCTGTTTGCGTGTTTGTTTTTGTGTTTTGTGGTTGACTGTCGTCCTTGAATGCTGCTTTCCCTGTCCGATATTTTATCCTTCTTTATTACATATGAGATAAGCGAAGAAAACCCGTCCGGTTTAAATGAACGCGATGGCATATGAAAGTTGTAATTTAATATGAAATCAGTATTGGTTTATACCAGAGTTTAATATTGAATAATTAGATTCTATGAGATCCATTCTCGCAATAATCTGACAGATTGCCCAAAGCGAATTCTTCTATGAATATAACATTGGGACTAAATGATTTATTGTGATGTAATACTTATATAAATATGATTTATCAATGACAACTGATGATACCGACATGTCCATCAAATCCAATAAGCATACACTTAACTGTCAATCATATCGTGGTCCTTCCTATGCAGCCCCGTGTGGTAGCCCCATGTGGTTCCCTGGCAAAAATAGAGCCACTGCTGAATTCGTGAAGGCCCCTTCTGCACATTATACATTTGGAATATACCCCCCCCCCCCTCTATTGTTGGAAACGGCATTTGAAGTAGCGAGAACGATTGTACGAGTTATGATGCAATTTATCCGAGTAATAGGGTCACCGATTCACCAGTGTTAAATTATTAGTGTCGCCGAGTCACTAGTTTTAAATTAGTGTCGCTGAGCCACTAGTGTTAAATAAGTAGTGTCACCGAGTCACTAGTGTTAAATTAGTAGTAGGGTAGAAGTCAATAGTGTCATTAGTGTCGCCGAGTCACTAGTGTTAAATTACTAGTGTCGCCGAGTCACTAGTGTTAAATTAATAGTGTCACCGAGTCACTAGTGTTAAATTATTAGTGTCGCAATATTTTAAATAAAGGCTTACAGCATAATAATAAGACAACATGGATAACATGCGTCTTTAATGACCTGCATCGTGAAGACGCCAATGTGTTCTGAAGAATGTTGAACCATAAATTAGTTTGTACAATATCCATTTTATTAATATAGTAACATACTACTTTAGTATATGCCTTTAATCACTGCTAGCATACATAACATAATTGTAGGACACGAAATAAAACACAAAACAACGTTTTGTTACATGTCTAGAGATCGCGTGCCTAATTATCGGAACCAATCGGATTGCAGATCGTGCATTTGATTTACAGGGTTCGAGCCTTATATCATGTATATAAGGCAACAATTTTTAAACCATACAATGTTAAGATATTTCAACAAAATATTATACAAAACTACTACGGTAAACATCTGATTGGTTCCGACAAGTTGGCATTTGAGTACTCTGTCTACTGTTTGGGGCGCTTGTTTCAGCCAAAGTTTTTTTTTACTTTAAGATAAAATTAATCTACTACCTAAATAATTTGTTTATCATTGAAACAGACATTTTTCGTGGTAAATAAAAATACCTTACTTTTCAAAATCGGTTGAGAAGTACAAATTTCATGTGCGAAAGTTGTTTTTGATGGGGCATTTTCAATCCAAAATTCTGCTGCATGAAAAATTTGAAAAAGGTGTGTGTTTTTTAATTTTTATCCAAAAATGGTTATTAGTAAATTAAGACACCCTAAAAGTTGTATAGCAAAATATTAAGTTTTACTGAAGTTATTTGACATTTCTTAATTTTCTGCTGTCCCAACAACAAGGAATTTACAAAGGAAAAGCCCCATCAAAAAATAATTTTGGCTGTAAAATATTTATTTCTTAACCGTTTTTTAAAAGTAAAGTAGTTTTATTTACCACTAAAAATTCCAGTTCGAATGATATTTAACTGATGTACGTATCATTTAAATTGCTCGAGTTACTGCAGAAAAACCTTTGGCTGAAACAATAGTATACATACATCATCAAATGACCGTAATACAGCTATACGTGTATATATACATTTTATCAGAATAGGTAAAAAAAAATCATCACAGATAGAGCCAAGGATAAATACAACTATAAATAAAATTTGTTTATTCTGCTAATAGTAAACTACTGAGGAACAGACTCTATTTTAAAGAGATGTGTACAAACCCAGTCAGACACATAATGTCAGACACGCACAGGAGATTTGTAACTATTTTAGGATTTTAGTATTTGTAATTATATTCTTTATTTGCTTGCTTTTGAAATACGTAAAGAATTTCGTTGATTTGCTCATAAGACTTTTTGCCACCCATATAAATCCGATTATAGATCGTGTATACAAGACACAATTGAACAATACAGGCATGCATTGTAATACTGCGCAGCGCTAATCCGTATTTTTTATTTCGTCATTAAAGTTAAAGAATTTGATATTTAAATTAATATTTGTCTCTACCAGCTATTAATATCACATTTGTGTTTTTCCATTTAAAAAATCTTCTTTAATTGTATTCATTTACTGCCCATTGTTTAAGCAGCTGTGTTATTCCAAAGTGAGTTTCCTGGATAAGAACCAGCATTTCATGGGATCTGTCTTTCCTTTCATCTTGACGGATCCTCTTGGTGTGAAGTGAAACTCTGGGTCATAACAGGGACCGGCTTTGAGATATCTGGAAAAAATATTTTATTATAAGAAACTCCGAAGAACGCAAATAGCTCACAACAGAGAGAATAAAATACTATTGTTGAATTTTAAAATATGATGTTATTACTAACGATAATTTATGTATGCAATTTTATTTGACATGAAGGTTACGTGTAATGAGGCTTGCGTGTGGGTGTAGTTTGAAAATGAGGACTACGTGGATTTGAAAGAACAGTTGACTGACTCTAAACACTGATAATTTGTTGTTTGTTGTGTTTTGTTTGCTTGTTTGTTTTTATTTCAAATGAGAACTTAGAGTAATGTGCCTTTAATTAAGCATAGCGTGTAGTTCGATCGAAAATAAGAGTTAAGTATATCATTGACTTGAGAATTATGTGAAGTTTGCTTTAAACTTAGGGTTACGTGTGTAGGTTTCTTTGCCATTCATCGTCTTATTGTCAAAACGTTTATGTTTGTGGTGTCGCATACATTGTTTCTATTTAACCTTGTAATTGTCGATTGTTTTGTATGTGTGTTTTTGTTTGACTGTGTTCTGTGAATGTTCGACATTTTTTTTACCTACTTTGACTCTTAAATAGAAAGTGAGTCATTTGTTTTCTAAACGGTCCGTAGACATGAAAATGAATACTTACGCGTGTGCATACTGTGACACGTTTATCCTGCCTGTAATACCGGTGGTCTCAGTCCTGCTGGTCAAGTTGACGGTGTTCCCAAACAAACAGTATCGCGGCATACGTTTACCAATCACACCGGTCACCACCTCTCCGGAGTGAATACCAATAGTGATCTGAATGGGAGATGTAATAAATGACCCTTAAGTATTTAATAAAGAAGTATTGCCTTTTACGCCTACCTTCCACACCAGTCACCTATTTCCGGGGTGGATATCTAGGGTGATACATGGTGATATCCGAGAAACTGACTTATTTGTAAAGCAGAAAGCATGGTCGGCAATGTTTTCGAACATACAGTATTGCGGTATACGTTTGACATGCTTTTAGTCATACTGATAGTGGACAGAGAGAAAAACGTCTTCATATAAACCGTGTTCATTGTAGCAATCAGCAATCTGCACGAACAAAAATATTATTTATATTCAATGTATCTGAGTATTATTAAGATCATCGTCATCATCATAAACAGCATATAGCAGCAACAGCTGAAGTGGTAGTTATAATGCCGGTGGTGGTAGAAGTAGTAGTTGTAGTTTTTGTTTGTTTGAATTGTTTGGTGTTTTACGTCATTTTCAACACATGTAATGTTATATATGACGGTCGACTTTTTTGTGGTGGAAGCAGACCACCAACTTTTCATGGGTAGTAGCAGTCGTAGTAGTATCAGAAATAGCAGCAGCAGCAGCAGTAGTAGTAGTAGTAGTAGTAGTAGTAGCAGTAGTAGTAGTAGTAGTAGTAGTAGATTAATAGAAAAAATGTATAAAGATGTACATATGCACCTCGATCAAGTGTTTGTTCGGGTCCCTAAGCTCCTTGGATACGTCCATTAAGTCAAGTGCCAGTTTTGCTATACATTTGGCGTGTGTCTCGCATTCCTCTGGCAGACCGCTCACCGCCATGTACTTGTCTCCAACTGTCTCAACCTGTAAATGGGAACAGTTGTTTTTTAGAAATATACAATATTGGGACAACTGTATATGAACACGTGAAGCTTACGTATCTGTCACTACTGTATCAACCTGCGATAAAAAACAATAAAAAAAGGGTTTAGTTTCGAAAATGTAAGAAATGGCAGATAACCCACTTTTCCTAAGTAGAACCAGTACTATACACCTCCCGCTATCCGTAAGAATCGACACTTTCTCACTTACATGTCGAGCTCCGAGTGGGATTCGAACCCGCAGCGGTGAAAGGCGAATATTTACAACGCAACGTCGTTAACCACTCGGCCACGGAGACGTTAATTTAAATGTTGCATAATTATATGAAAATAAGGAGACTTTTGTGCTTATGTTATATCTTCTAATTTACTCCGAAAAAACAACACATATAAATAGACTGTGTTTAATGGTCTTAATTACCTATAAATATTATCCTCCATAAATATGCACGTATAAATATATCACTTTGCATTGTTATATGGAGTACCTGTACTTATTCATTCAGATTGTATCTATACTCCGTACTATCTATAGTTTTATCTACGTTGCACAGAGTATGCTAACATCTAGAATCAGAATAGTAAGATTTACCTTAAACACATCTGTATGTTTCTGTAGAATATCATCAAACTTGGTATAAACAGAGTTAAGCAGCTGCACAATCTTGATTGCACCACGTGCTTCCGAGTTGCTGGAACTGAACTTGCTGAACCCAACAATACCACTGAACATGATTGTTACATTTTCGTACTTTCTCGCGGGAACGGTGCGATTGTGACGTAGCTCGTTTGCAACAGACGCTGGTAGAATTGAGTACATTAGCCTGCAAATATACATGAAAGACTAAGTACATATATATATGTAATTTTAATAACTGTTTCATAAATTACATATCTATACAGAGCCACTATACTGTTCCTCTTTGATTGTGCGATGACCGGTCAGATGTTGACCCTATAATGACGTCTACCTAAATCCTCAAAGGCCGGTAGCGTTTGATGTTTGTCTGAAATATTGTCTTGTCGTACCCTTAATAGTTCGTTCTCCTGTTGCTCTGGCTTTTGCCAAGTCAATGATGACTTGCTTTGTGGCTTTCTAGACTTTTATTTTTTATATTCATATAAACATGATCATTGATGTGTTATACCTATATTGCCTATTTTGTTGTAGAATATAACCTGGCTTGGATATCTTTATTTACACTGTCCCTTTTTATTGGAGGTGATAATAGGGTAAGAGTAGGGTTTGGTGCACCCAAGAACCTGGTGTCCCAGCGGCCCGTTTTGTTCCTTGAATGTGACATTTCCTGTTTGACTTGTATATCTACTTTCATTTGTTTATTTAGTATATTTAGTATACAGAGTTCATATCTCACGTGGCCGTTCTTAAATTTAAACATTTGTTCGACTTAAGGTGGTGCAAAATATTTTACCTCTCATGAACAGACTCAATAAAACCGAGTCTGCTACTTTTCTTTCTTGTTTGTGTTTGTTGTTCATTATGTATTACAACTGCATCAACAATGTCCTATATGTCCTATAACTAGTACACATTACGCCATCTTGTTGTTAAAGCGTACTTATTTGCCTTCACAAATAAATAACCTTCTTTTCCACAATCATTGTAGACATGTCTATTCCGTGTCCCTTAATTATAAATGTTATTTTTTACTTTCTAATAATTCTTACTTTAACGAGTTCTGTGACACATCAAGCAGTAGTAATAACATAATTTGGTTCCGCAATTTTCTTTTATTAAACTTAGCCTAATGATTTGATTAATTAAATTTAAACATACATTTGTTTCTTCATAGTTGCAAGGTACTGTATTTGATATTGCATTCCTCTCCTTGGTGTTAATTGCTGTTGTTAATTTTAAATCCCGCTTAGATGTAATCTTACTTTTAAAAGTGGGATACATTTACTATTACTACCCGTACAAAAACACTAAAACAGACTGAACACGCACGTGTGTTCTTCATATCTTGTATTTTCCTTTCGGCAATTTCAGAGTATGACATATAAATGTCCTTACGTGTCCGTCTTCTGTTTCTCGACCTCTAGTTCCCTGTGCATCCTCTGCAGTTTATCTGTAAGAAACTCCAATCTCTGTGTCAGACGGTACTCTTCGTCAAATTTTTCTGATAACAGCACCTAATTAAAAAAAAGATAGCCTTACATGAGTTAATTATTTAATTATTTATGAAAGCTATTATTTATTATTAATAGCCTATCGTATATACTAAATGAAAAAAGAAACACAACTCGGAATTTTCTGCTATATAATTTATATACGGCCCACTTAATTCCAAGTAAAATTCCAGAGAATTATCAAGATGCTTTTTTTAACCAACGATTTTGGAGCTAGTTACAGAAAGGATACAACTGTGTTCAACGGTTGCACACTTTTTAATCATAGTACACGTGTGACACGAAATTCATAAATGATGAAATTCTGCTCTGAACATTTGAGCCATTTCAATACTGTATGTAAAGAGATTGCAAAATGTTACTTCCTAAGCTTGCTCACCTGCTTGAGCCAAACGCGTATTCTATCAATAATGAAACTTTGAAGAGATAACGTTTGATATGGTTCGTTTTTTAGTCTTTTTTTTCAGAAAGGAAAGGTCTAATGTAGCCATGTATCCTTCGATTCACATTTGCATACTAGTATACATGCAATTAATATATAGCGGGAATTTCCGAGTTGCCATTCGTTTTTTAGCTATTATACTAATAAACAATTTATAGAATGAGGGATATGAATTGAATTTAATAGAATTGGTTTACGGCACCCCAACACAATACAGGTTATATGATGGCAAGACGTATATGAATTTTCTACGATATTATCCGAAATGATGATAAATATCTTACCAACTCTCGTGTAGAATCGTGGAGTGGAATGTCACTCAGGAACAAACCACGCCTACTCAAATCATCCAGACTGTTTACGCTCGGGGAGCACATGAATAAAATGTTGTCAGACTCTGGAACGTATACCATTTGACCTTTAATGCGCATGCGCGCTGTGTCGTGGTGTTCATGGTTTAACTTGTTGACGTTGTCGTCTAGTGCGTTTTCCAGATGTCCCTCTGTGGTCCGTAAAACATACACTGTGTTTATGTGAGACATGATATGGTCAAAATCGAAGTCCATATGTGGTCGAACCATCTCAAAAACGTCATCCAAACGACAGTTGTCATTGGTGACCTCTGGAACTACCCGGATGAGGGAGGAGCCAGTCTGAATTATACGCATATTACGATCAAAAAGAATATGGAACGGAAAAGCCCTGCAAAATGTGGCCGGGCTAATTTTCGATTCAAGACTTAGTTGTTCTAAGTTATGGTTCTCGTCCATAATAACAGCGTGTGTGGCGTTCTTTTCAATGATTGCAAACTGTACATGGTCACACTCTTCTTTGGTTTTAATGATCTTTAACTCTACTTCAGAATTGTGTAAGTTTTTAGCAACTGTCTTTACAATTCCTATAACAATATGTTCTAAACCTGGTCGAGCTGAGTAGTAATGTAGGATAATTGAGCCACCTTCCCCGTCCGTACACCGGAAGGAGGGAGCCTGCATGCCGGGATATATTGTTGCAAGGTGGTCATGAAGAGCATCCAGATTCTGCAGGAAGTCGCGTGTGTTTGAACCCAGCACTTGTAAGATTTGCGTGTAGCCTGATTCTTTGCAAAATTCAAAGAACATTTTCCCAAACTCTTCTAGAAGGGTCGATGCCGGAAGACCTAGCATTAAAATAAAACAAAAAAATGGTTAAGTATTGTATTATATAAAACTGTATAGAAAAGTCAGTGGCTAGTACTTACTAGAAATACACATGATCATTTCCAACGCAATATTAGAGCTACAGTAAATATAAGACACCAAGGTCTATGAATGGTGTTGAACCGAAAAGAAACGTTAATGCATTCACAGCGTATGACTGAGTGTGTTTATGTGTTGTAGTCATTATTGCAATTCATCGCTCTTAATCGAGTCTCTCACGCGAGAAATACAATGTCATGTCATATTTTAAACAAAACGACATATGCTGGAACGACCATTTACGCTACTACTAAAACTGTTCCGTCCTCTAGCTTTTACTTCACACACATATACTAAAATTATATTAACTTACCTAGGACTTTAGAAGCGGCCATAACGACGTTATATGTTGCCTTGTCATCATAAATATGACGGATTATAAACTTCCCATCCATCACTAAACCAGCTTCTTTCCTGGAAAATATAAGTACAAGGACCTGTGAAGAGTTATTACACTGTTTAAATGACTTTTAGAACTCAGCTCTGAAATAACTGATGAAACAAATCACTTTTCTATAGCAAACTTCCATGCAACTTAATCCGTTTTTGACACTTGACATTTCATTTTAAATATACATGTATTTTTCCTATGCCATTGTTGTTTGTATGTTCCGTTTCCAGCCATTGTTGTTTGTATGTTCCGTTTCCTGCCATTGTTGTTTGTGTGTTCCGTTAGGTGGCTTCGTTCTCCGAATGCTACATTTGTATTTGAAATGAACTGGATTTTACGGCGCACAAAAACATGAAAGGTTATATGGCGCCTAACAGGAATCGTCCATTTACATCAAGATAAAATATGGAGAATGGGCCTAGAACCAGGCTATATAATCTTGAAAGCTAGGCAGCATAAATAGGCATCGTAGCATGGTCACAGACAATTCTCTTTGTTCAGACACAGGTGTAAATCGTTTAATTGAAAATAAGACCTGTCAGAATAACTGTGAGAATAACAGTGAGAATAACAGTTAGAATAACTGAAATAGAGCTGAAATGGACATGCTACAAAACACATAGAGTATATTGTATTATACGTTTAAGTAATAGATAGAGTATGGTTTCATCTCGTTGGTTAATTTAAACACCTCGATGGGCTACGCCCATCTCGATGTTTAAATGAACCAACTCAATGAAACCATACTCTTTCTATTACATAAAAGTATAATACAAAGATGATCATGAATAGTCAATAAAATAGTTTGTAACAATTAATTTTCACCAAACACAATTGATTGAAACAAACATACTGCCGTTATATCGCGGGAATTTTCGCAATGAAATCAACATTGATTACATCACATGACATATGTTCTTTGACATACACAGAAAATTGCACCAATCACGAACGAGTATCCATTTAATGCAAACTCGATATAACTTTACTACACGTCAATATGAGTGTATATTGACGCGTCAATATGAGTGTATATTGACGTTTCCTGTTACATTGAAAGTAAATGGAGCTTGTAAATGCGCATTCAATAAATATTTAATTATATATGCCACCACCAACGGGAGATATATCTATGTGCTGACATGGTGACATTGGTAAGTAATCTCTAGATAATGTTTCTTTGTGCTAAATCTAATTCTGACATTATTTCGCGTAACACAATTTAATTATCGAAAAGTCTTGTATTTGTTTTGTGTCGGGCGCGTCCTTTTACCCTTAATTCGAAAAACATTCAAGAAGAATTCTTTAAACAAATAAGAGAATAGCATCAGACGCGTAAATAAATGCAAAACAGACACCCTTTTAATCTGTTTAAGCAAACTAATAAACTTGTCGGTGTCTGTATGTCAAGCAATAAACGTGTTATAGATGTTTTATATACATATTACAAGTAATGATAACGTGTCCATAAATAGGATAGGAGAAAATGTCGAATAATTAATACTGGCTGCAAATGCAGCTAATGAATACCTAACAGACAAAGAACTGTCTGCAGAAAGTTAACTGTACGAATCATAGCGATTATGTTGTGTACATACCATAGAGCTATTCACTCATTGCTTTGAATTATCGGGTACGAATCTCACTGGGAGCTCGACTGGTAAATGAGAAGGTTTCGATTCTTACGTATTACGTATACAGTACTGGTTCTACCCAGAAATAAGTGGGTAGTCTGCCCCCACCACTAAAAATCGTTCACCGTTCAAATAATAAAAACAAAAAAAGCTTTGACTTATAGATTAGGCTTTCTTGCATACCGGACAAGGATTTCTTACATACCGGACAAGGATATCCGTCATTTTACCGAGGCTAGATATTTCCATCTCACCCTAGGGTCGAGATAAAATTCACGCGCGCCAACATCCGGTATGCAGGAAAACATGCAAAACGTTAGTAGCTGGCGGCGTCAACGCACAGCATGTCTCTGATGTGCAAGAAAAATAATCTATCATGGGCATTTGGTTCTTATAGAGAATTCCAACCTTTGGCATACATCTTTTAATCGGAATCTCGTCAGAGTCTCGGTTCCGATAAAAACACTTCTACCTCGGGTTAGAATTCCCTATCTTCACCGGATACCCATGAACATTCTTATAATCTTGAACGATCCTATCCGAACTTTCCTGGAGCGGTCTCTGAAGATATCAAGCAGTGTCTGCATAAACAACCGCCGTATTTCGATAGAATAAACCTTAAAACACACATTCATGCATACAACTAACCAAAGAGAAGGATATCACTACGATCTAGTCATTTTTGAACCACTGTGTATTTCCATGGACACGTTAAATGTTTTCCAATTCGAAATATCACGCTCTCGAATATAAAACCTCGTTCCATTTTTACAAACTAAACCCCGCCCAACTCACACACGTGACATTTTCCGGTTATCGTGATTTTACGTGACTTTTTTGTGTATATGCCATTTGTATTCATGAGTTAGGCGGGGATAGGTTTTGAAATACATTTCAATGAACATGCATGTCATATAAGTTTTAAGTAATGGTGAAGTTGTGTTTGGATAATGTGGATTATGCACTTCAGATTCCAGCAGAGTAATGAAATGTAATGGGGTTTTACGTCCCGTTAACACATCCTATTACGTTATATTGGCACAGCAAACTCAGGAACATAAGCTGCAGGGTAACGTTTCCAAGTAGACATGTCTCCGCCAATAAGCGAATGGCATTGGTATGTAGCTAGCTCTAAAAGTAGATATACAAATCGAAAAAGAAAAGTAGCATTCAAGGGCGACGGTCAACCAAAAACACAAAGCGCATTGCCTCATCCACTGATCTACCGAGACGATGTATATTGAACAAAAAAAAGAAACTTCCCACTTTTTTGCTGGTATTTCCACAGGCCAGTTTTTGAGGGCGTAAACAGCGTTTTAATAAAACAATGTTTGATGATTGTTAGCACACTTAAGTGAGTACTAAATATCCCATTAAACAGTTTCAAATTTTCCAAGCAATAAACTTTTATGGATGATATGGAAATGTTAAAGGTAATTTGATGGATGTTGATAATCAAAAGCTGTCATCTACAAAATCTGCCTTATGTTTTTTTGGTGATTTTTTTGTTAAGGAACATACAGAGAATATTGTCTCGGACAAATTTCGGTAATTTTCGTAGATATAATTTGTTTTTGTGGCCAAAATGCATGTTTTAAGAAAAGGGAGATAACTCCCTTGAGTACTGAACTTTTCAAAAACATATTTGTTTGGTCTATTGTTGGCGGTCTATCGAAATATTCTTAACACATCATTAATTTGTTCCTGTTTTGCTGTCTAGACAATCAGCATCAATATCAGCGGATGTTTCTTTTTTGTTCAGTATTGATGCTGAATTCCAATAAGATATCGTTATTCCTATGAACGTCTCTTTTGTTGTTCAGTATAGATGCTGAATTCCAATGAGATATCGTTATTCCTATGTACGTCTCTTTTTTTTTCAGTATAGATGCTGAATTCCAATAATATATCGTTATTCCTATGAACGTCCAATTTAAAATATAAGAAGAAACTAGAACTGTGTGACAGGACAAATGGACTCAGCCACTGATTTCTAATCTGAATACTGATAACATATTTTATTTCAGTCGGTATGGCATCTAGCTGGATATGGAGAACGGCTATGGAATGCTATTATCTTTAGAAAACACTTAATTTCTGAGCTTCTTAATTCTCACGCACATCCGATTGTAATGTAGTATCGTCGACCAATCGCAATAAATGTCATCATAAGAAGGAGTTAGTTTCATTAATTTGACGTCTACTATACCTTCTATGTTGTTTATATTAGAAAGAAGATTTATACACGTTTCCGAATGAAGGTGTTTTATTTCCACTCCCGATACATATTTAATGAACAGTTAATGTTAGTGATCTGTTCGAAGTGGGGCTGTAATTAAGTCATAAGTAGTTGCTTTTCTCCAGGGAAACATTCGTTCCACCACCAAAAGGAGAACAGTGAAAAATGAGCGAAAGCCACTTTCGGGGAAGCGAGCTTGTTGACAGCAAAATGAGTATGATCTACTTTTATTTTGTTTAACAAAAACTGCAGAGATGTTTTTCAAAAATTGGGAAATGTTGTTCCATATAAGGCTTGTTTATACTTCGTGAAGAACACAAGTTCATCTTTTTAAACATGTAAATTGTAGCGGCTATAACATTCTTTTACTGGATAATTATCAGTGATTTACCTAGAGAAAACAAAGCGACAAATACGAATATTATAAATACTTGTAAATGTTTCACTTCCACTCATAAATCGTATGTCAAATTACTGATATGTCAGAAAAGTTGAAAGTAAATCATCGAATATCAACCTATATAAACGTAACAAAGAAGGAATATTGAACCAAAACGTAACAAACGAAATAATACAGAAGGCAAATGGTCCCTAGGACTTACTTGACCTCTTCCCATTTTTCATTGCCAAACCGCCTTATCACCAGCAGCTCCAGAGCGTGATTCACAAAACCATACTGAAACATAAATACATACTATTATAGGTGATTTTAATTCGCATATTTAGAATTCAAAAGGAGTACTATTATTTTGACTTTGAACCTCGAGTGCAAAGTCAGCAATAAACAGCATAATAAGTTTATGATAAAACAGTGACAGACTTCAAGGTGCATGAACTCCTGACACCAAAATGGGGTTACTGCCATTAGAAGCAAGACAGTGACCTACCGTAGTACCCTATCCGACAAATATAACCCTAAAAAGTGAAAACAATATGAAAGCGAAATAAACATTAGGTAAACATGAATGTCAAAAAGTAGATCACGAATATCTTCTCCATTAGTTTTAAACCTAAAAAATTAAAGTTGACATGAAGGATATTTTAGTCCAAACCTTGACGAGATGTTCATATGACCTTAACCCTTACACGTTAACACGTGACGTTTAAATACTACAAATTTGAAAATGGTACTTAAATGACATTATTTAATATGCGTGGTCCCGCCTTAATTCCATTTAGTGATGGGAAAGCTTATATTAGCATGATTTTATACAAAACACGTTCAAAAACGTTTTTACTGAAAAAAAATGCGATAATATGCTGAAAAATCCCTATTAAATGTTTCAGTTTTACAATATGCACACTTTTTAAACCGAAATTAAGGTTTTATTTCATACCCCTGCCATCCAAGTTTTCGCTTCTTGGAGAAGGGGTTGGATGGGGTATGAAAGTTAATACTCGGCCCAGGTAATGGTAGTTTCAATTTAAAAGATATGAACTATAATGTAACTGGGATACGTATAAGTGTCGTCTAGTATACATCATCCTTGTAACATGTGCATGCATTTATTACTTTAACGCCCATGTGATACGACACAAAAATGCAATTCAATTTAAATCATTATTGTATCAATTAACTACAGTTCAGTTATTTCACATAACCATTGGTCAGAACTCTTTTCTTTCAAACAGGACGATTATGTTCATTATCTAACGCATTCAGCATCTCTATGGTACACGTCTCGTTATTACCATTTTGTTGAGCCAGATACTATTTACTAAACTTATTGCGAAGACAAGCTGAAACGCACTTAATTTACTTGATCAATAGCAATAACGATGTAAAATGGGTCAATAACTCTGTAACATTGTAAACGTATCCAAAATCGGCGATACCCTTTACTGATGTTATTGCATAAACAAATTCGCTTATTTTACTTAATGATTGGGAAATCACTCTGTGACGCGTCGTTGTATTTGTATATCGTCTATCATCTTGGGAAAATCCTCCAATCAAAAGTTGTAAACATCTTACTCCATTTAGATGCGTTATTACGTTAACAAACTGAACTTCTATTTTTGAAAATCATTGATTATTTTTTAAACTCGTATATCTGTTCTAGTGGTCTCACGTATGTGTTCTAGTGATTTGCATTAATATCATATAGCTTTAAAGCATGCACTTCTAGGAACATCCTTTCGTATGTTCTGGTAATTCGCCTTAATATCATATAGCTTTAAAGCATGCACTTCTAGGAACATCCTTTCGTATGTTCTGGTAATTCGCCTTAATATCATATAGCTTTAAAGCATGCACTTCTAGGAACATCCTTTTATGTTCTGGTGATCCGCCTTAATACCATATAGCTTTAAAACATGCACTTCCAGGAACATCCTTTCGTATGTTCTGGTGATTCGCCTTAATATCATATAGCTTTAAAGCATACACTTCCAGAAACATCATTTCGTATGTTCTGGTGATCCGCCTTAATATCATATAGCTTTAAAGCATGCACTTCTAGGAACATCCTTTCGTATGTTCTGGTGATTCGCCTTAATATCATATAGCTTTAAAGCATGCACTTCTAGGAACATCCTTTCGTATGTTCTGGTGATCCGCCTTAATATCATATAGCTTTAAAGCATGCACTTCTAGGAACATCCTTTCGTATGTTTTGGTGATTCGCCTTAATATCATATAGCTTTAAAGCATGCGTTTTTAGGAACATTCTTTCGTATGTTCTGGTGATCCGCCTTAATATCATATAGCTTTAAAGCATGCACTTCTAGGAACATCCTTTCGTATGTTCTGGTAATTCGCCTTAATATCATATAGCTTTAAAGATTGCACTTCTAGGAACATCCTTTTGTATGTTCTGGTGATCCGCCTTAATATCATATAGCTTTAAAGCATGCCCTTCTAGGAACATCCTTTCGTATGTTCTGGTGATTCGCCATAAGGTCATATAGCTTTCAATTATGCATTTTTAGTTATATTATGATGTAGGAAGTGTTGATTCTTACGGATGGCGGGAAGTTTTACCCAGGAAAAGTAGGCGGTCTGCCTCCAACACAAAAAAAATCGACCGTCATATATAACCTTACTTGTGTTGAAAATGCCATAAAACACCATACAAACAAACAAACAAACATATTATGATGTTTAAACCCGTCCATATGTTCTGGTAATTGACGTTGATATTAAATAGCCTTCAAGCATGCATTTCTAGTGAAAAACCGTCCACACGTTCTGGTGATTCGCGTTGATTTAATGAAGGGATTTCGAGTGTTTTTGGGATTCGCGTTAAAATTATGTTACCTTCAAGCATTCATTTATGTATTATAGGTATCTTATGAGTTGAGACTTGTCTATATGTTCTAGTGATTCGCGTAGATATCATTTAGCCTTCAAGACAGCATTTCTAGTTGATGTGAAACCTGTATTGATGTGAAACCCGTCCATATGTTCTGATTATTGTATATGTGATCAATGTCCCTGTAGAGCAAATATTGTCGATTAGTAATCATTAGCTGGGAGTGAAAATCTTATCATAAGTTGATTAATCATTAATATCGGGTCATAAACTGACACCATTGGCAATGTTAAATGGCATTTGCATTCAATGCTAGCTTGCTTCATTAACATATGTTTGGTGTACTGAGGTTGCCGTCAATAATTTATAAATACGTCAGATAAAAATAAATACATTAAGGTGATTTTTGCCACTGACTATTGGGGGTAGTGTAATATTGTAAACATATACTATATTTGCACGAATTTGGCTTTATATATTCAGCGGGGAATTGTTTGTACGGGAAAGCAATACATTCACAAACGAACGAAGAATGTATGTGAATAGAACATCGAACTGTTAATTAAAATTAATATATAATACATGCCACTAGGATAATCCCTATATTCTTTAAAGTGTTCCAGCACTGTTCAACTGATAGCAACACAAACTTACCTGGGTCTGTTTCCTTTGCTAAACTACATATACTGTTATGTTATGTTACGTACTATTGTTCAAATGTTTTTTTTACTTTTAAGACAAAAATCAACTATGACCTAAATAAGATGTATATCATTGAAACATCCAAATTTAGTGCTAAAACAATACCTTACTTTTCAAATTGCTTGAGAAATAAAAAATCACATGCGAAAATTGTTTTTGATAGGGCAATTTTCATGCAAAATTATGCTGCATCAAGTTGTTTTTTTAGAAATGTTATCCAAAACTGGTTTCAGTATGTTGGATAAACTTTGAAAGTTTTATAACACATATTTGGGCTAAAGTTATTTGAAATTTCTTACTTTTCTGCTGACCCAGCAACAAGGAATTTACATGGACAAAGCCTCACCAAGAAATAATTTTGGGTGTAAAATATTTATTTCTTAACTGATTTTAAAAAATAAAGTATTGCTAAGTTCAGTTCTGATATATAACTTATGTACGTATTTATAAAATTGCTCATGTTATTGAAAAACCGTTGGCTGAAACAAGCGCCCAGAACACTAAGATCTTTGGAACATACTGCAATTAATTTAACACGTTACATCAGGAGATTAGGTTTGAATATGTGTGTCCGTGTGTAGCATTTTGCGACACGCAGCGGTCACGTTGGTCACTATTCATGTCACACGTTCCCAACATGTACCACTGACGTATGTAACGAAGATCTCGATATGGTACGTTGGTGCTGGGATATACCTACTAATTAAAGCCTAGCTATTAATCAGCATCGTTTGTCTAATATATGACTACTTACAGGATTCTGTATAATACAATTAAAATATAATACATCTAATAAAATGAGACTTATATAATAATTAAACTGTAATACAACTGAAAGATAAGACAACTAACTTGAAGCTATAATTTGTTGAATATAGTTCTGATCATAACGGTATAGTGGTGTTTGCACAAAACACTCATAAATCGTACTAAAATATAAGTGAAGTTGAGCAAGGATATCAAAATGTAGCAAACTTGGCACTTGCTACTTTAGATTCCTATTATCACTTATTTTACGAGTTACACGACCACACACTTAGGCCCTTTTCAGTACCGTCAGATTTGCAGCCGGTCTGTAGGAGTCTATTTGTTTTACTGTCAGTAGGTTCCGTTAATATGTCATAGATAATTTTAGGTCAAATATCACCCTTCCCAGCAGTTCGTAAAACGTCCTGAGTTTGTAACCGTCTGATCTTATATAATTTTGTTTGATACAATTGTATATGTTTTTACGCAACACCGTCATGTTGTTATGATTAACCCTTGCAGTTAGGGATCGATTTTTTAAGGTGGAGGCAGACCACCCACATATTCCTGGGAAGAGCCTGTTCTGTATAAAACAAATATAACAACACTGTAAATATAAAAAATCTTTTATCGCATCTACATAACGTAATAGTAATCCCATTGTCAAGTAGCCATACAAACATTGCAGCTAAAACATGGAACAATTATCTACAGTTGTTCTACTGAATGAGTTCTAGCCGATACATTAACGCCATGTTCCATTCAGATAAGGACGACAATAAATATAGCCAGATAGCAAAAACACGGTATTACAGACTATAAACATATAATAAACAAACACACTCTTATAAAAACAGATTTAGAGCAATGATAAAGGAAGTTCAGAAAAGCTGGCATTGATATAGCACTTTTGAGTGTTTTGAACAACACAAAGATATATGAATTTGAAGCATGTCCGAGTTGCAGCCAGTTCGATGGAGTTGCCATTATGGAAGTCATTTCTGGAAATCACAAGGGCTATGGTGTGTACAATCAGGCACAAAAGCACCGATACCGTGATTTTTTCAGTCCTATGTCTTATGATGACGACCATACATATGATTTGCAAGTTATAATTGTACACGCCAGTTGTGCGCATTATTATATTATACAATGATCAAATTTTTCCAGTTATGTTTCATTTCAAATGTAAACCTTGAGATTGTAAAGAATATGTATCGGTCATTTTTCAAGACCTGTTTATTTAGCTACGCTAGTTTAAAAAAGAGTGTTTCAAGATCAGTTTAGCCAGGGAAGTCAAAAAAGAAGTATATAGTACTAAATATCGGGGGAAATGTCCTGCGTCTTATAATGGCGACCGTACGTATGGTGTGTAAGTTATAATAGCGACCGTACGTATGGTGTGCAAATTATAACGGCGACCGTACGTATGGTGTGCAAGTTATAATGGCGACCGTACGTATGGTGTGCAAGTAATGGCGACCGTACGTATGGTGTGCAAGTTATAATGGCGATATCGGGGGAAATGCATTTGTGTACATGATAAACATGAAGTGTACATGTACGTGATACAATGTTGGTGTGGCTCAATCAATGACATGCAGAGTTATTGCCCTTGACCTTACTAAGAAATTGTTTGCTGGGGGTATTTATCACCTTCAGTGATAGTTCTAGTTGTCGTTCATATTCTAATTATAGCCTTCAAGCATGTAGTTATATTGTAAAAACCCTTCTATACGTTCTGGTGATTCGCGTTGATTATATATAACCTCCATGAAGGGATTTCGAGTGTTTTGTGGATTCGCGTTAAAATATGTAGACTTAAAGCATGCAATTATGTATTAAAGGTGTCTTATGATTTGAGACTTGTATATATGTTCTATATGTATGTAGATATCATTTAGCCTTCAAGACAGAATTTCCAGTTATGACGTGAAACCCGTCCATATGTTCTGAGTATTGTCTATGTGATCAATGTCCCTGCAGAGCAAATATTGCCAATTAGTAATTGTTACCTGGGAGTGAAACTGATTAATCATTACGATCGGGTCAGACATTGACACCATTCTGATATTGTAATAAATGATGGTTCCGTTTGAGAGCTTAATTAATATCTGTTTGGTGTTGTGATATTTCCGTCAATAATGTATAAATACCTCCGATACAATACAATAAGTACATTAAGTTAAGTTTTATAATTGAATATTGATAGTTTAGGACGAGTGTAATATTGTAAATATATACTATATTTACACGAATTTTGCTTTATATGTTCAGCGGGGAATTGTTTGTACGGGGAAAAAATTACATTCACGAACGAACACACAAGTGAGGAATTTATGTGATTAAAATATCGAACTGCATACATAAATCTATTTAGTATAAAATGTATACCAATATTCCTGGAGATGTTACAGCACAGTTCAACTGATACAAACGCACATTTATCTAGGTCTGTTTCCTTAACCCAATTACGTATACTGTTATGTACTGTGAGACATACTGAAACTAATTAATCACGTTACATCAGCAGATTAGATTTGATAATATGTGTGTTCATGTGTAGCATTTTGCGACTTTTGCGACACGCAGCGGTCTTGTTGGTCACTTTTCATGTTGTCACACGTTCACAACTTGTATCAGTGACGTATGTAATAATGATCTCGATATGGTACGTTGGTTCTGAGATATATATTCGCCAAATATAAGTGAAGCTGAGAAAGGACGTCGAAATTTAGCAAAGCTGGCACTTGCTATTTTTGATTCCTATTATCGCTTTTTAAGAGTTACAGGACCACAGAGTGAAGACATTTCAGTACCACCATATTTTGTTTAAACATATTTTATTCAGCTTTTTTACAACATATATATTTAAATACATACAAAGTTAATAGGATTGGAACGAAAGAAATATTCTTATAGAGTTCCTCTCCTTGGTATTTAACAAATACTAGATATGTTTGCGATAAACACAAATTAACATGGAGATGACAGTTTCTTTAATTTATACAAGTATTATATGAATAGAAAGAAAAAGATCGATTGGAATAATAGTAGAACAAATGCTATAAGGAGACCATCAGGGAACTCTTCTTGACTAGATAGAGGAGGGACGAGAAACTATACTAGTTGCCAAAATGTTCACAACTGTTATAAAATATGGCTTGCAGCAAATGTATGTTTACTCTCTGGTATGCAAAAACCATGTTTTAATGATTAACCCTTGCAGTTGACATTCTAACACTTTTGATATGTTTCTAAAAGTTTCTTCAAATCTGACTCTCCTCAAATGTATTTAGGGTGTATCGTGTAACTTTTAGAAACAGACCGATAAAGGGACTCTAAAGTAGCAGGTGCCTACCACTCACCTGTGGCAGGAATATATGATTTACTTGATGATATTGAATTTCCCTTAAAAGTTACTTAAACTTCTGTTCGTTGTACTGATTATTCGGAGCGGGTTTAATATACTCTTATTACCAAAACTGCACACACAATACCAATTACGAACACGTATTAAAAGTATGTAAAAGTTACAACATTGTAAATAAAACAAAATATCCATTATCGCATCTGAATAATTTAACCCAATTTTTAAGTAGGCATACAAAGTAACATCCAAAACATGGAACAATTATCTAGAGTTGTTCTACTGCCTGACTTCTAACCGATACATTAACGACATGTTCCATTCAGATAAGGGTGACAATACGTATAGCCAGAGATAGCAAAAACACGGTATTAAAGACTATAAACATATCAAAAACAGACACACTCTTATAAAAAAAGATTTAGAACAATGATAAGGGAAGTTCAGCAAACTGGCAATGATATAGCACTTCTGAGTGTTTATCAGTTTATGTAAAGGAACAACACAAATGTATATGAATTTGAAACACGAGTTGCAGCCAATTCGATGGAGTTTTCAGCATGTGTACGACCAAGGCCAAGAGTACCGATACCGTGATTGTACCGCATTTAGTCCTGCGTCTTATAATGGCGACCGTACGTATGGTGTGCAAATTATAATGGCGACCGTACCGTACGTATGGTGTGCAAATTATAATGGCGACCGGATGTATGATGTGCAAGTTATAATGGCGACCGTACGTATGATGTGCAAGTTATAATGGCGACCGGATGTATGATGTGCAAGTTATAATGGCGACCGTAAATGTGGTGTGCAAATTATAATGGCGGCCGTACGTATGGTGTGCAAGTTATAATGTTGACCGTACGTATGGTGTTCAGGTTATAATGACGACCGTACGTACGGTGTGCACGTTATAATGGCGACCGTACGTACGGTGTGCACGTTATAATGGCGACCGTACGTATGGTGTGCAAATTATAATGGCGACCGTACGTATGATGTGCAAATTATAATGGCGACCGTACGTATGATGTGCAAATTAAAATGGCGACCGTACGTATGATGTGCAAATTATAATGGCGACCGTACGTATGGTGTACACGTTATAATGGCGACCGTACGTACGGTGTGCACGTTATAATGGCGACCGTACGTATGATGTGCAAGTTATAATGGCGACCGGATGTATGTTGTGCAAAGTTATAATGGCGACCGTAAATGTGGTGTGCAAATTATAATGGCGGCCGTACGTATGGTGTGCAAGTTATAATGTTGACCGTACGTATGGTGTTCAGGTTATAATGACGACCGTACGTACGGTGTGCACGTTATAATGGCGACCGTACGTATGGTGTGCAAGTTATAATGTTGACCGCACATACGGGTGTGCACGTTATAATGGCGACCGTACGTATGGTGTGCAAATTATAATGGCGACCGTACGTATGGTGTGCAAGTTATAATGGCGACCGTACGTATGATGTGCAAATTATAATGGCGACCGTACGTATGATGTGCAAATTATAATGGCGGGCCGTACGTATGATGTGCAAATTATAATGGCGACCGTACGTATGGTGTTCAGGTTATAATGACGACCGTACGTACGGTGTGCACGTTATAATGGCGACCGAACGTATGGTGTGCAAGTTATAATGGCGACCGTACGTATGGTGTGCACGTTATAATGGCGACCGTACGTACGGTGTGCACGTTATAATGGCGACCGTACGTATGGTGTGCAAATTATAATGGCGACCGTACGTATGATGTGCAAATTATAAATGGCGACCGGATGTATGTTGTGCAAGTTATAATGGCGACCGGATGTATGGTGTGCACGTTATAATGGCGATCGTACGTATGGTGTTCAGGTTATTAATGACGACCGTACGTATGTGTGCAAGTTATAATGGCGACCGGATGTATGTTGTGCAAGTTATAATGGCGACCGGATGTATGGTGTGCACGTTATAATGGCGACCGTACGTATGGTGTGCACGTTATAATGGCGACCGTACGTATGGTGTGCAAGTTATAATGGCGACCGTACGTATGGTGTTCAGGTTATAATGACAACGTACGTATGGTGTGCAAGTTATAATGGCGACCGGATGTATGTTGTGCAAGTTATAATGGCGACTGGATGTATGGTGTGCAAGTTATATTGACGACCACACGTACGGTGTACATGTTACATTCGCACACGCCAGTTGTGTACATTATTAAATAAAGTTAACACATTTCAAAATTTTCATTGATATCGTCAATCTAGACAATCTAATCAAATCGGTTGAAAACTTGAGATTGTAAAGAATAAGTAAGTATCGCTTGTTTACTAGACCTAGTGTACGCCACGAACTGTTAAAAAAAGAAATAAACATTACTAAATATCGGAAAACAATGGGCATTTGAAAGTTATACATTTAAACTAAATAAATTTGAATTTGAGTGGAACTTAACGTACATTTTCTAGCAATTTAAGCCATGTGTGACGGTCGACTTCTTAAGATGGAAGCAGACAGCCTACACATTCCTGGGCCGAGCCAGTTCTGTATACCTCCCGCCATACGTAATACCTCCCGCCATCTCTTAAAAGTCGACCACCCAGCGGGGGTCGAACCCGCAGCGGTCAGTGGCGATAAGAGGCAGTCTCTAATGAAAATAGGTGTTTTGTTTAACCGTGGCCCAAGGGTGACGATTTTTAAATGTCATAATATATTTTTTTCGAAATTAGGCATGTTACCTCAAAAAATTAGGCCAATGCCAATATCTCACGGCATATTTTAATAACCTTTTTAAGTATAAATTCAATATTTGCATAGATTTAAAGGTGTTCGACTAGATAGCTCGTCTTTTGCCTAGAAGTGTATCATTACGTGGTCTGAGTATTTACTTTCATACCCCATCCAACCCCTCCTCCAAGAGGCGAAAACGGGGTTGACTGGGGTAAGAAATAAAACCTTAATTTCAGCTTAAAACGTTTGCATATTGTAAAACCGTTATTGCATTGTTTCAGTAAAAATGTTTTACACTGTGTTCTTTTGGTTGAAATATCCGTTATAAAAGTCTGCTACTATAAGCTTTCCCGTCGCTTAATGGAATTAAGGCACCATGTAATGTAGCAGACCGATGCGATGCAGCGCTCATTTAAATATTTTACCGGTTCCACGCTAACTGATCATTGTCAGTAATAACTCCTACATCAACATTGAGTTACGCACTAGAAGCATCACGTTTAGGTTATTGGCTAAATAAACTTACGTTAATTCGATAAATAATTACGCTAGGAAAGTAAATAGACAAAGTTTTCAATTTTAAACTTAATTGTATCGACTTCATTTCCGTTGGGTGTGTGATTTATATTTATTATGTGTTCAGAAACAGTCGCCAATAATTCAAGTTATCTGCAGAAGTTGATATATATACATGTATATCTTCATTACCGTCACTACAGCGTCATGTCTGTCATGATCTATATGTGACTGAACACAGACCTAAATATTTCTTAGTTATTACCAACGGTAACTATGGTGGCATATTTCTGCCACGAGATAGCTAGATAATTATCATGATTATTTCGAGATAGTAACATGTATTTTTCGAGATAATAATGAATTTTCTCGAAAATGTTATAAAATTTGTAAGATAAAAATATCTCTAATTCTTTAAGTTATCATGTTAAATATCACGCTAATGCCAACTTCTGCCATCATGATTCTGGTTTCAAGAGAATTGTGACGATACCCGTACCATGCTTTCTTCGAGATAGTGATTGAATTTTTATGGTGGCATATTTCTGCCACGAGATAGCTGGTTATTTTATCGTGTATTTTTCGCGATAATGTTACATTTTCTCTTTAATTTTCAACAATTTTATCTAACAAATCTTGCTACGATACTGCCCACTTCTGTCATCACGTTAGCATAATAGTTAACATTATCGCGAAAGCAGAACTATCATGATCAGTAGTATCGCTGTATTTAACAAGATAACTGAGAGATGTTCGTGAAAATTCAATCACTATCTCGAAGAAAGCATGGTACGGGTATCGTGATAATTCACTAAAAAACAGAATCATGATGGCAGAAATGGGCATTAGCGTGACATTTAACATGATAACTTAAAGAATTAGAGGTATTTTTTATCTTACAAATTTTATAAGATTTTCGCGAAAATTCATTATTATCTCGAAAAATACATGTTACTATCTCGAAATAATCATGATAATTATCTAGCTATGTCGTGGCAGAAGTATGCCACCATCAATTTTCACGAAAATCTCTCAGTTATCTTGATAAATACCGCGATACTACTGATCATGATAGGTCTGGTTTCGCGATAAATAATGTTATTGAGTTAACTATAAATATTTACGAGATAGTAACGTGAATTTTCATGATAATTAGTCAGAATTATTACGAAAACAACAATTCAAATGTTAACTATTATGCTAACGTGATGACAAAAGTGGGCAGTATCGCAGCAAGTATTGTTAGATAAAATTGTTGAAAACTAAAGAGAAATTGTAACATTATCGCGAAAAATACACGATAAGTCTCGTGGCAGAAACATGCCACCATAGGTAACCGATTTTTAATATACACACACTATGTCAATATACATATGAGTGGAATTGTATGTGTGTTTTCAAATACAATATTACTAATTTGCGCATAATCCACATATAAGTAACACTTTGAACATTTATTATCTGTGTAAATAAAGGAAAAATGTAACTACAACCATCAACACTCTACTGGCAAGTAAACATTCAAACTGTAAACATAGAAGTTGTTTATGTAAATATTTGGGAGGTCTAACACAGTTTATGTAGCAATAAGCAATCTACGATAATAAACGTCAAAAGAAAAGATATGAGCGTCTCGACATTTCCACTGAAGAAACCAGAAATTGACGACAATAAACATATCAAATGAAAGTTAATGTGGACATATTCGGCGAGTTAAACAAAACAGACATCGTTTCAGCGTATTCCTGCACTTTAAGAGATAATACAGTTTTAGAGTAACAACCCGCGCCATGCCAATGTTATGGATTTACCGCGCCAGGATTTGAGTTAAAATGCAAATTACATACCATTTTTAATCGCTGGGAGATTTCTGCGTTTTCTCGGTTTCAAAGAATTGATGGCCTCTGAATCGAACAATAGTTCATCATCTTCGATGCTTCATAAAGTCAATTATCTGAAATACATAAATAAATGACGCGATTGAATATGCATATTATTATAATAAGTTATTTTAAATTTAAAAAGAGGAATGAATATGGACGTTCGATTAGGATGAATGCCATTCATAAACTAAAAGTGCCATCTCAAGAATTATAACAGAATATTGGGTAAAGAAACTAACCTGCCAAATAACGTCAAAATTACACTACAAAACTGTTTATCAAAACTCTGTCCAGGTGTTCAGGTCATATAATAATGTATATGTGTCGATTAAAGTATATGTTTATTCATGGTTTCTTAAAATATCTGACTGAACATGCGTAAAAATGAATTAGAGTTGGTAACACTTTTCGACTTTGAGTTTTAGGGTTTGGCCTGGCTGGTTAAAGCCGTTTATCATCAATATCGAGTCTATAGAGTTTGGATTCTCAAAATATGTCAATTATATATATATACTTCGTCGCCAGTAGGTTTAGAAACCGATGTTCATTATGTTGTAAAATAGTTTTATTGTTGGCGGGATAGCTACTTTAAATGATGTTTAATATGTGTGACACAAAAATAAGACTTACCGGAACGGCAATAGGAATTTGTGTGCAAATTAAAAAGGTTTTATGCACAACAACCTCAATATTCCATTGATGTTATTTCTATAACCACAATCCAATGTAAACACAATACCCGATCAATATGGTGGGTATACTGGTGGCGTTTGCCGCCTATAATTATTCCAACATTTTATAAACGTATGAGGCGAAATTGCGTAAAATGTATCGGAATGTTTCAGTTTGTAACGGACTTGTCAGAGATATTAAAACAATATCAGAACTTGGGAAGAAAGAAATCATTGCAGAACCATTGTAAATCGTGTTTATGTTTTATATTTGAAGTGACATCCATAATAACGTTAAGATCGCATCCCGACTATAGAAGGAGCAAACGAGCCTGCAAAGTTCGATCAAATGTTATCGAATCAGACCCTTCAAAACAGAAGAACAATAATTACAGTGTCTCGTGCAAGTTGGTAAGCTCGTGTTAAATAGTTATATTTCAAAAACAAACATAGACATTTAAAATAATTATACTAGTTTCTGTAACTTTAAGTGCCAACACAGGCTCGAACAATAGCTAGACCGTAGAGGTAAACAAGTTTATTAAGTTCCAAAATAAAATAATAATATTTAATTAAAAAAAATGATAAAAGCAACAAAGAAGAACGTATACATCGTTTGATCAATTGCTAGGTATAGTGTGATATTTCATGCGCCTATTCTGGTTTACCGACAAGTTGTATGTTCGTAGATCTAATACTACTTCACCTGTGACTCATTTATATTCATGAATAGATACCATTTAGAGCATAGTGCTGTACAAACTCACGGCGTGCCGTTAGTTTTTCTCTTCGCCTGCATTTGTTCATTCATTAATAGTAATTGTTAGATATTTCAAAGCATATTATTTTTACATTTTACTGACTTTTTATAATCATCAATAATATATTTTAAAGATTTGGTGAAATAGTGAAGAAAATGGAAATCTCAAATTTTTATTTAATTATATGCAAGCAGTTTTAAAGTCAAAATGACGCAGGATAACTAAATTGAGGAGCACATTTTAATGTTTTAATAAAACTCAAGATTGCCATGTGTCCCTTTAACAAGGAATGGATGAGCCTTAATCAGACTAATAATAATACAGGTGAATAGAGAGACCGCGTCAGGTACCCGAGCTGACAGGCGAACAACACGTGAAAGGCTTTTCAGCATGTGTATATAAAAGTACTGAATGCAATTTCTTTGATTATCATTGGAAATTATACAGTCAACGTATTCAGAAATTGTATAATCAGACAGAACAGTACACTGGAAAGAAAATCCCAAGGGTAAACATTAATATTGTCTCATAACTTGTTTTATTACATTTTCATCGGTGAAAGATTTGGACTTCTCAGTAAAAGAATACTTATAATCGATATATATTATTAACTAACTCCGAACACAAAAATAACTAACTGTGACGCTGAGTTATGATGTCAATACAGTGGTGCTGACGTCGACGTCATCCGCAGATAACGTTCAATAACGCGAATAATTTCGGTTAAAATCATGCATAAACTGATTTAAGATGTAATAAATAGATTAACTTTTGTGTTCGCGAGCTAATACTACTTCACCTGCGACTCATTTATATTCATGAATATATACCATTTAGAGCATAGGGCTGTACCTTTAACAATGAATGGATGAGCCGTTAATCAGACTAATAATAATACAGGTGAATAGAGAGACAGCGTCAGGTACCCGATCTGACAGGCGAACAACACGTGAAAGGCTTATTCAGCATAAAAGTACTGAATGCAATTTCTTTGATAATCATTGGAAATTATACAGTCAACGTATTCAGAAATTGTATATTCAGACAGAATATGTCAAATGTTCAGTGAATGGGAACCGTACACTGGGATAACACTAATGTTGTCTCATAACTTGTATTATTACATTTTCATCGGTGAAAGACTGGGATTTCTCAGTAAAAGAATATTCATAATCGCTAAATATTATTAACTAACTCCGAGCACAAAAATAACTAACTGTGACGCTGAGTTATGATGTCAATACAGTGGTGCTGACGTCGACGTCATCCGCAGATAACGTTCAATAACGCGAATAATTTCGGTTAAAATCATGCATAAACTTATTTAAGATGTAATAAATAGATTATTTAACTTCTGTGTTCGATTATAGGGAAATCCTTCATTCGGCGGTATACGTGTTTTGTTTTTTCACTCACTCGCATACGATCGTTCGTAAAAAGAACCACACGTCTACCATCTCATGAAGGATTTCCCAATAATCGATCCCAGCAGTTAAATAATCTCTATAAGACTACGCTCAATACTTAAGTATCTGTACCTAGTATGTTTTTCGCTAGTATGTTATTTTGAAATGAATTGTTAATATAAATATTCTGATGCATGTATTACCTTTAAATAAGCACAACCCCACCCACTCACTATCTTCCTGCAGTGAATGGCGTTTATATATTCAGGATTATAAAAAAGAGATATCATTTCTTAAAAAGTCACCATTTCACTAGCTTGGAATCGAAAATACATGAAAACAAATCCTGACCAGAAAGCTTACAAATAATAGTTTAAACATTTCATTTGAGTGTGCTACTTATGCCAATGTCATGTACTTGTGTACATATACTCGATAATACTCGAGAGTATTTTCATTCATTCATTGTGCACGAGTGATACTTCTAAGCTCGTCGTTCAATTTCTAGCCGTAATATAAAAACACGTCTCACAGACCAAAGTACGAGTTCAGAATTAAGATACTACTAAGCTCTTAATATCCGACATAATACAATTATTTCAAATTGCTAATATATATACGGTTGTGCTGAAGAAACGTTTACAAAGGCATCAATTAACGAATCAATGCCCGAGCCATTACCGATATATTTGCTTTGCTAAGATGCGAACAGCTTGCAATCACCTTGTGATAAAGTGTTCTTGCATAATGTTTCATCCATTTAAGCTAGCTTATACGAACGCGTTGCTAAGGATTCGCGATACTGTTACCACCCGGTTTAAACCATTGTGTCTTTATTCCAATATATAAATTTCACTCTTATTTTACGATTCTGATTGCACGCCGCTTTTCACTTCTAGTTCGTCTTAGGTACGTCCGAGGGATGGGGATGAGGATGGGGAGAGGTGTCCTCTCATACGTTGGTGCTACATAGCCACGTCAATAATCGGTGCTCAGTGCTATACACACGGAATATTATGTCTGGTATCATCATGTCAAAGTATTAGTGTTTGTCTTTTTGTATGGTGTTTTAAGTCATTTTCAACACATGTAGGGTTATATATGACGGTCGATTTTTTTGTGGTGGAGTCAGACCACCCACCTTTCCTGGGTCGGACCAGTACTGTACACCTCCAGCCATCCGTAAGAATCGACACTTTCTCACTTACAAGTCGAGCTCCCAGTGTGATTCGAACCCGCAGCGGCGAGAGACGAAGGTTTACAACGCAACGTCGTTAACCATTCGGCCAAGGAGACGCTTAATGTGTTTGAGAGTTCCTTATTGAAACGTTAAATGGCAAACGGTCTCATTCATGGTCAGATTGGCTACAATTAAGCTGAGTTATAAGTAAATATGATAACAAATCCAATTATGTTTTTATATTAAATTAAAAAGGACTGGACTGCCTGAACTACTATTCATTTACCAACGTGTTATTCTTATAACAATACGTATATGCCTATAAAATACATACATCTACGCTATCCGAATATGTGTCAAATATGTTTAGAGTTTTCAACCCATAAATTAAATTCAAAATGGCGGCCATAAGGAAAACATCAACCTTTTTGTCTTAAACACATGTAATCAGTGCTATGGAGACTTTAAAGGCGTCTCTAAAATCGGGTAATTTCCCATGAAAAAGAGGGGTGGGGGCTCATAACAGGATAACACCACCTTGAAGTTGACGACAACAGATAATATTGAATTAAAGCTTTTAAAAACAGTTAACAGTACGAAAATCATATAACAGGTGTAACACATTGCGGATAACAGATAGCACTTTATAGATATTCTCAATAACAGATAACAAGGAATAAATGTTGCCAATTACAGATAATGTTAAATTTACGAAGAGCATATGTCACAATAACAGATAAAATATATATATTTCGCCAAAAACAGCATACAGAAATAACCATTGCCTATTATCCTCCACACCCGCCTTACCCCACCCCTCGTGATTTTTTTTTTTTAAATAAAACAACCTTTAAGTTAGATGAGCCTTTCTTAACTATGGTTTATATCAGAGATATGACACGTTGACACGCCATCCGATGTGTGTACACGTTCTCTTGCCAACCTACTTCGCGCCTCCCTGACTTGTACGTAACACACTAAATCCTATGTCAACTTCTTTCCTTTGTTTGCCCTTCGCTTTATGTGCATTGTTTAAACGATTAGGACGGGTCGCAAAATGTAAATCGAGGTAGATCAAAGGAATAATTAAACGAAGAGACACCTTACGATCGATAAAATCCCAAGTTTATATAGGATTTGTAGGTACAGTAATGAATACTGGGGAGATTTAGTGGTTTAGCGAGCTTTTGTGACATGAAGGATGGGATTTGAGGCCAACTTTAACTAACTCATGACGTTGTCCTCACAAGTAACTAGTTTGTAAAGCCTGGGAATTATAGCTGATGCTAGAATTATAGCTGATGTTTATATTAAAACAATGATGTAAGCTCTTGATAAATTTAGGATAAATAATAATAAAGTACGTCACGCAGAAATCCGAATGGTTAAAGTCTCAATATGGTAATTCAACCGTCAAATTAGCTATTTTGCATAAGTTCATACAGTGTACATTGCGAATAATAAATATAAAAATGCAATTTGCCCTACTATACATTCGTGCAAAATTTAGTTAAATAAGCTGCAGTGGACTGTCTTGATATTACCATTATACCCCATACGAGCTGGTTTAAATAGCTAATCGGCAATTTGTGGTATTTAATAGAAACAGTGTAAAGTATATGTACAGTACAACGTATTGCAGAGCCACACTTAGGCCAGATTTTTTTTAATTTTTCGGTTCTCAAACCCTTCGACCCTAAGTTTTGCAAAAAAAAAAAAAAAATAAAAAAAAAAAAAGATATTTACAAAAACAAACAAACGTTTAAAAAAATGTTTTCGTTATTAATTATTTGGTCACCAATTTCAAATAACCAACTTATCATGTTTAAAAAAATTAACGTAAAAATATAAATATGTTCAGGTGCATTTTATGTTTTACAATGTGACTAACACCATTACAAGATACACACTTATAACGGTTCAGATTTGTTTTCCCCTCCTCCTGTGGAACTTTTTATGAAAAAAATTGAGAACCCAAAAAAATTTATTCTGGCCTAAGCTGACTTTATCATTTCAACATTCAAATAATAATAATAATAATAATAATAATAATAATAAATAATAATAATGACGACAACAAAAAGAAGAATACGTGAATAACATATGCGGTTTGATACCAGTCAAACTGATGGACCTAAGACAAAGTTAATATTTGCATTATATTTATTATTATATAATAATACACTCCATACTCTCTCTCTGACCCTTAGAATTGAATGACATAATAGAAAACAAAATCATAAACATTTGCATTATAGTGGCTGAGGCTGACAATACGATCAATTCACGCAACGGAGGAGCTGATTGCAAAATACATGGTTTATTAGCATGGAGTGCAAACAATAACAACACTCGCCAAAGAATAAAACTTAAAGTTTAGCTATATAAACATTTTTTATAAAAAAAGGATTACAAAATCAAAACATAATAAATAACATCCGCCATGTCATCAGTCTTTGGCAGGTGCCTGTAAAGAACGCGCCATCTGGTTGCCGCAGCATTGAGCTTTAAAGTCATTCCATGTCAAAATCGAACCATTCACTTAAATAAAGTATGCATCGTTCTGTATATCATTAAGATGTACAATAGTTTATCAACCCCGAGTTGACATTTATTTACCTCGGCTGTTTAAAATATTTCATTTTGATACTTGTAACGTTCTTTAGGACGACGATGAAAGGCGCATGCGTTTATTAACAGTTTTATCTCCATTGAAAGCCCACGAACACTTAGAGACAAACGGGAAACAGATTTTTCTCCATTTTATGAAACTTTTAATTTGATTGCGCACACATCTGCAGGGTAAAGAAAACCTCATGCTGATATTAATATGAGGTTTCATACAATTTAGATGAAACAGTATTTGATCGAGGCACTGAATACTTAGCTAGATAGTGTATTACAATGTTCATAATGATCACATACATATGAGTGGGGGAAAACAACCTTGCAGACTTCCGTATTTTAATGTTTATATTACAAGTATTGACGCTCCTCAAGATGTAAGTCCAGCTTTGAAGCTTAGATGCTGTGAAAGGCTTTACAGTATCAAAACGAATTGTGGTGTGAGACCTAATGCTGTGGACCTTATAAGTAGATACTAGTACATAAACGACAGAAATCATTCTGAAATTATAGAGATTTTGGGGATACGGTGCATAGTTATTGCAACGTAAAACAAACAAAAAGAAATAAAACAATACATCGTTACCTTTCCAGTAAAATTCCCGATTCAGCTTACTATATATATTTTTATCCCACGCGTGAACTATAAAACACTATGTAAATTGCACACCAAATACAAAACACTATGTAAATTGCACACCAAATACAAAACACTATGTAAATTGCACACCAAATACATAACACTATGTAAATTGCATACCAAATACAATAGCAGCACACACAAAAACAGTGTTAGCAGATGGCCATTGGAAAATACTGTTATAGAGATATCAGCCTGTAAAAGCAAATCACATCAAACGGAATGTTCTTCTCTGATCATACACATTTGATAGATGGCATATGTCTGAATTTGAAAGACAGTTAACATACAATCTCGATTTATTGACCGGGTGAGAATAAACGAACCCCGGAAATGCTCAATTTGTAAAGTAAACAGTTGTCGATTGGCACGCAACATGTTGAATCAGGTGAACGTTTTCTGGTTTTCTATTTATAACCTGATAACAAAATGCGTTCAATACTGTATCGTAGAAAATCTACGATGCTAATATACGATACTGAAACTTGCTATTAAAGGGTCTCGTATTGCACACACTGTTAGGCGCGCCTGTCATGGAGTTACATACGGATAGTTATAGGTGTTATATGGAGAAATTTGTTCAATGTAACGATATTCTAAATTGCACTCGAACTGTCTCATATTGCATTTCGTAGATAGAGCCGCTATCAAAGCGTTTTATGTTGTAAAGTGGTAATGGTCTAGTTTTACATACCGTGTAGAGTCTATATCAAAGTGTTTTATGTTGTAAATTGGTAATGGTCTAGCTTTACCAAAGCGTTTTATGTTGTAAAGTGGTAAGTGTCTAGTTTTACATACCGTGGTAGAGCCGCTATCAAAGCGTTTTATGTTGTAAAGTGGTAAGGGTCTAGTTTTACATACCGTGGTAGAGCCGCTATCAAAGCGTTTTATGTTGTAAAGTGGTAAGTGTCTCGTTTTACATACCATGGTAGGGCTGCTATCGAAGCGTTTTATGTTGTAAAGTGGTTAGTGTCTTGTTTTACATACCGCGGTAGAGCCGCTATCAAAGCGTTTTATGTTGTAAAGTGGTAAGTGTCTCGTTTTACATACCGTGGTAGAGTCCATATCAAAGCGTTTTAAGTTGTAGAGTGGTAAGGGTCTAGTTTTACATACCATGGTAGAGCCGCTATCAAAGCGTTTTATGTTGTAAAGTGGTAAGTGTCTAGCTTTACATACCGTGGTAGAGCCGCTATCAAAGCGTTTTATGTTGTAAAGTGGTAAGTGTCTAGTTTTACATACCGTGGTAGAGCCGCTATCAAAGCGTTTTATGTTGTAAAGTGGTAAGGGTCTAGTTTTACATACCGTGGTAGAGCAGCTTTAAAAGCGTTTTATGTTGTAAAGTGGTAAGTGTCTAGTTTTACATACCGTGGTAGAGCCGCTATCAAAGCGGTTTATGTTGTAAAGTGGTAAGTGTCTAGTTTTACATACCGTGGTAGGGCCGCTATCAAAGCGTTTTATGTTGTAAAGTGGTAAGGGTCTAGTTTTACATACCGTGGTAGGGCCGCTATCAAAGCGTTTTATGTTGTAAAGTGGTAAGTGTCTAGTTTAACATACCGTGGTAGGGCTGCTATCAAAGCGTTTTATGTTGTAAAGTGGTAAGTGTCTAGTTTTACATACCGTGGTAGAGCTGCTATCAAAGCGTTTTATGTTGTAAAGTGGTAAGGGTCTAGTTTTACATACCGTGGTAGAGCCGCTATCAAAGCGTTTTATGTTGTAAAGTGGTAAGTGTCTCTGCTATCAAAGCGTTTTATGTTGTAAAGTGGTAAGGGTCTAGTTTTACGTAAAGTAATAAGTGTCTCGTTTTACATACCATGGTAGGGCTGCTATAAAAGCGTTTTATGTTGTAAAGTGGTAAGTGTCTAGTTTTACATACCGCGGTAGAGCCGCTATCAAAGCGTTTTATAATGTAAAGTGGTAAGGGTCTAGTTTTACATACCATGGTAGAGCCGCTATCAAAGCGTTTTATGTTGTAAAGTGGTAAGTGTCTCGTTTTACATACCATGGTAGGGCTGCTATCAAAGCGTTTTATGTTGTAAAGAGGTAAGGGTCTAGTTTTACATACCGTGGTAGAGCCGCTATCAAAGCGTTTGATGTTGTAAAGTGATAATGGTCTAGTTTTACATACCGTGGTAGAGTCCCTATCAAAGCGTTTTATGTTGTAAAGTGGTAAGGTTTTAGTTTTACATACCGTGGTAGAGCCGCTATCAAAGCGTTTTATGTTGTAAAATGGTAAGTGTCTTGTTTTACATACCGTGGAAGAGCCGCTATCAAAGCGTTTTATGTTGTAAAGTGGTAAGTGTCTAGTTTTACATACCATGGTAGAGCCGCTATCAAAGCGTTTGATGTTGTAAAGTGATAATGGTCTAGTTTTACATACCGTGGTAGAGTCCCTATCAAAGCGTTTTATGTTGTAAAGTGGTAAGGGTCTAGTTTTACATACCGTGGTAGAGCCGCTATCAAAGCGTTTTATGTTGTAAAGTGGTAAGTGTCTCTGCTATCAAAGCGTTTTATGTTGTAAAGTGGTAAGGGTCTAGTTTTACGTAAAGTGATAAGTGTCTCGTTTTACATACCATGGTAGGGCTGCTATAAAAGCGTTTTATGTTGTAAAGTGGTAAGTGTCTAGTTTTACATACCGCGGTAGAGCCGCTATCAAAGCGTTTTATAATGTAAAGTGGTAAGGGTCTAGTTTTACATACCATGGTAGAGCCGCTATCAAAGCGTTTTATGTTGTAAAGTGGTAAGTGTCTCGTTTTACATACCATGGTAGGGCTGCTATCAAAGCGTTTTATGTTGTAAAGAGGTAAGGGTCTAGTTTTACATACCGTGGTAGAGCCGCTATCAAAGCGTTTGATGTTGTAAAGTGATAATGGTCTAGTTTTACATACCGTGGTAGAGTCCCTATCAAAGCGTTTTATGTTGTAAACTGGTAAGGTTTTAGTTTTACATACCGTGGTAGAGCCGCTATCAAAGCGTTTTATGTTGTAAAATGGTAAGTGTCTTGTTTTACATACCGTGGAAGAGCCGCTATCAAAGCGTTTTATGTTGTAAAGTGGTAAGTGTCTAGTTTTACATACCATGGTAGAGCCGCTATCAAAGCGTTTGATGTTGTAAAGTGATAATGGTCTAGTTTTACATACCGTGGTAGAGTCCCTATCAAAGCGTTTTATGTTGTAAAGTGGTAAGGGTCTAGTTTTACATACCATGGTAGAGCCGCTATCAAAGCGTTTTATGTTGTAAAGTGGTAATTTTCTTGTTTTACATACCGTGGTAGAGTTGCTATAGAAGCGTTTGATGTTGTAAAGTGGTAAGTGTCTAGTTCTACATACCGTGGTAGAGCCGCTATCAAAGTGTCTCATATTACACACTATGGTATACAGAGCCGTATCCGTAAAAAGCTATCAAAATGTCTCATAGTACATACTATGGTATACAGAGTAGTATCCATAGAGCAGCTATCAACGTGTTTCATATTACACACTGTGGAATACAGAGCAGTATCCACAGAGCAGCTATCAACGTGTTTCATATACACACTGTGGTATACAGAGCAGTATCCATAGAGCAGCTATCAAAGTTTCCCATAATACACACTGTGGTATACAGAGCAGTATCCATAGAGTAGCTATCAACGTGTCTCATATTACACACTGTGATATACAGAGCTGTATCCATAGATCAGATATCAACGTGTTTCATATACACACTGTGGTATACAGAGCTGTATCCATAGAGCGGCTATCAACGTGTTTTATATTACACACTGTCGTATACTGAGCTGTATCCATAGAGCGGCTATCAACGTGTTTCATATTACACACTGTGGTATACAGAGCAGCATCCATAGAGCAGTTATCAACGTGTCTAGTATTACACTTTGGTATACAGAGCTGTATCCATAGAGCGGCTATCAACGTGTTTTATATTACACACTGTGGTATACAGAGCTGTATCCATAGAGCGGCTATCAACGTGTTTCATATTACATACTGTGGTATACAGAGCTGTATCCATAGAGCAGCTATCAAAGTGTCTTATATTAGATACTGTTGTATACAGAGCAGCATCCATAGAGCAGCTATCAACGTGTCTCGTATTACACTTTGGTATACAGAGCAGTATCCATAGAGCAGCTATCAAAGTGTTTTATGTTGTAAAGTGGTAAGTGTCTAGTTTTACATACCGTGGTAGAGCCGCTATCAAAGCGTTTTATGTTGTAAAGTGGTAAGTGTCTAGTTTTTCCTACCGTGCTAGGGCTGCTATCAAAGCGTTTTATGTTGTAAAGTGGTAAGGGTCTAGTTTTACATACCGTGGTAGAGCCGCTATCAAAGCGTTTTATGTTGTAAAGTGGTAAGGGTCTAGTTTTACATACCGTGGTAGAGCCGCTATCAAAGCGTTTTATGTTGTAAAGTGGTAAGTTACTCTGCTATCAAAGCGTTTTATGTTGTAAAGTGGTAAGGGTCTAGTTTAACATACCGTGGTAGAGCCGCTATCAAAGCATTTTATGTTGTAAAGTGATAAGTGTCTCGTTTTACATACCATGGTAGGGCTGCTATAAAACGTTTTATGTTGTAAAGTGGTAAGTGTCTAGTTTTACATACCGTGGTAGAGCCGCTATCAAAGCGTTTTATATTGTAAAGTGGTAAGTGTCTTGTTTTACATACCGTGGTAGAGCCGCTATCAAAGCGTTTTATGTTGTAAAGTGGTAAGGGTCTAGTTTTACATACCGTGGTAGAGCCGCTATCAAAGCGTTTTATGTTGTAAAGTGGTAAGTGTCTCGTTTTACATACCATGATAGGGCTGCTATCAAAGTGTTTTATGTTGTAAAGTGGTAAGGGTCTAGTTTTACATACCATGGTACAGCCGCTATCAAAGCGTTTTATATTGTAAAGTGGTAAGTGTCTCGTTTTACATAACATAGTAGGGCTGCTATCAAAGCGTTTTATGTTGTAAAGTGGTAAGGGTCTAATTTTACATACCGTGGTAGAGCCGCTATCAAAGCGTTTGATGTTGTAAAGTGGTAAGTGTCTAGTTTTACATACCGTGGTAGAGTCCCTATCAAAGCGTTTTATGTTGTAAAATGGTAAGGGTCTAGTTTTACATACCGTGGTAGAGCCGCTATCAAAGCGTTTTATGTTGTAAAGTGGTAAGTGTCTTGTTTTACAAACCGTGGTAGAGCCGCTATCAAAGCGTTTTATGTTGTAAACGGTAAGTGTCTCGTTTTACATACCATGGTAGGGCTGCTATCAAAGCGTTTTATGTTGTAAAGTGGTAAGGGTCTAGTTTAACTTACCGTGGTAGAGTCCCTATCAAAGCGTTTTATGTTGTAAAGTGGTAAGTGTCTAGTTTTGCATACCGTGGTAGAGTCCCTATCAAAGCGTTTTATGTTGTAAAGTGGTAAGGGTCTAGTTTTACATACCGTTGTAGAGCCGCTATCAAAGCGTTTTTCTGCTGTAAAGTGGTAAGTGTCTTGTTTTACATACCGTGGTAGAGCTGCTATAAAAGCGTTTGATATTGTAAAGTGGTAAGTGTTTAGTTCTACATACCGTGGTAGAGCCGCTATCAAAGTGTCTCATATTACACACTATGGTATACAGAGCCGTATCCGTAGAGAAGCTATCAAAATGTCTCATAGTACATACTTTGGTATACAGAGTAGTATCCATAGAGCAGCTATCAACGTGTTTCATATTACACACTGTGGAATACAGAGCAATATCCACAGAGCAGCTATCAACGTGTTTCATATACACACTGTGGTATACAGAGCAGTATCCATAGAGCAGCTATCAAAGTTTCCCATAATACACACTGTGGTATACAGAGCAGTATCCATAGAGTAGCTATCAACGTGTCTCATATTACACACTGTGATATACAGAGCAGTATCCATAGAGTAGCTATCAACGTGTCTCATATTACACACTGTGATATACAGAGCTGTATCCATAGATCAGATATCAACGTGTTTCATATTACATACTGTGGTATACAGAGCAGTATCCTTAGAGCGGCTATCAACGTGTCTCGTATTACACATACTGTGGTATACAGAGCAGTATCCTTAGAGCAGAGTGTCTCATATTACACATTGAGGTATACAGACCCGTATCCATAGAGCAGCTATCAAATTGTCTTATATTACATACTGTGGTATACAGAACAGTATGCATAGAGCAGCTATCAAAGTGTCTTATATTAACTAATTTGGTATACAGAGCAGTATCCATAGAGCTGCTATCAACGTGTCTCATATAATTTACTTTGGTATACAGAGCAGTATCCATAGAGCAGCTATCAACGCGTCTCATATTACACACTGTGGTATACTGAGCTGTATCCATAGAGCAGCTATCAAAGTGTCTTATATTAGATACTGTGGTATACAGAGCAGTATCCATAAAACAGTTATCAAAGTGTCTTATATTAAATAATTTGGTATACAGAGCAGCATCCATAGAGCAGTTATCAACGTGTCTCGTATTACACTTTGGTATACAGAGCAGTATCCATAGAGCAGCTATCAAAGTGTCTTATATTACATACATGTACTTTGGTATACAGAGCAGTACCCATAGAGCAGCTATCAACGTGTTTCATATTATATACTTTGGTATACAGAGCAGTATCCATAGAGCAGCTATCAACGTGTCTCATATTACACATTGAGGTATACAGACCCGTATCCATAGAGCAGCTATCAAAGTGTCTTATATTACATACTGTGGTATACAGAACAGTATGCATAGAGCAGCTATCAAAGTGTCTTATATTAACTAATTTGGTATACAGAGCAGTATCAATAGAGCAGCTAGCAAAGTGTCTTATATTACATACTTTGGTATACAGAGCAGCATCCATAGAGCAGCTATCAACGTGTTTTATATTACATACTTTGGTATACATAGCAGTATCCATAGAGCAGCTATCAAAGTGTATTATATGACATACTGTGGTATACAGAGCAGTATCAATAGAACAGCTATCAACGTGTTTTATATTAAATACTTTGGTATACAGAGCAGTATATATAGAGCAGCTATCAAAGTGTATTATATTACATACTGTGGTATACAGAGCAGTATCCATAGAACAGCTATCAACGTGTCTCATATTCCATACTGTGGTATACAGAGCCTTTTCATAGGACAGTTATCAACGCGTCTCATATTACATAATGTGGTATACAGAGCTGCTAAAGAAGGTCTCATATTACATGCAGTGGTAGAGCCGATATCTTGCATACTGTGGTATATAGAGCCGTTATCAACTCGTCTTAGTTTACATACAGTTACATATAGAGTCGCTATCAAATTGTCGCATCTAACTTCAAGTGGTATATAAAACTGCTATAAAAGCATCTCATATAATTGCATACAGTGTTAGAGCCGCTATCAAAGTGTCTCATATTGCGTACAGTGTTAGAGAAGCTATCAAAGTGTCTCATATTGCATACATTGTTAGAGGCGCTATCAAAGTGTTTCATATTACGTACAGTGTAAGACCTCTATCAAAGTGTCTCATATTGCGTACAGTGTTAGAGCCGCTAACAAAGTTTCTCATATTGCGTTACAGTGGTAGAGCCGCTATCAAAGTGTCTCATATTGCGTACAGTGGTAGAGCCCTATCAAAGTGTCTCATATTGCATACAGTGTTAGAGCCGCTATCAAAGCGTATCATATTGCGTACAGTGGAGTCGCTATCAATGTGTCTCATATTTCATACTGTGGTAGAGCCGCTATCTAAATGTCTCATATTGCATACAGTGGTAGAGCCTCTATCAAAGTGTCTCATATTGCATACAGTGGTACAGCCGCTATCAAAATGTCTCATATTGCATACTGTGGTAGAGCCGCTATCAAAGTGTCTCATAATGCGTACAGTGGTAGAGTCGCTCTCAACGTGTCTTATATTGCACACTGTGGTTGAGCCGCTATCAAAGCGTCTCATATTGCATACTATGGTAGAGCCGCTATCAAAGTGTCTCATATTGCATACAGTGGTAGAGCCGCTATCAACGTGTCACATATTGCATACAGTGGTAGAGCCGCTATCAACGTGTCACATATTGCATACTGTGGTAGAGCCTCTATCAAAGCGTCTCATAGCGCTTACATTGGCAGAGCCTTTATCAAAGCGTCTCATATTGCATAATGTGGTAGAGCCGCTATCAACGTGTCTCATATTGCGTACAGTGGTAGAACCGCTATCAAAGTGTCTCATACTGCATACAGTGGTAGAGCCGCTATCAAAGTGTCTCATATTGCATACAGTGGTAGAGCCGCTATCAAAGTGTCTCATATTGCATACAGTGGTAGAGCCGCTATCAACGTATCTCATATTGCGTACAGTGGTAGAGTCGCTATCAAAGCGTCTCATATTGCATACTGTGGTAGAGCCGCTATCAAAGTGTCTCATACTGCATACTGTGGTAGAGCCGCTATCAAAGTGTCTCATATTGCATACAGTGGTAGAGCCGCTATCAACGTATCTCATATTGCATACTGTGGTAGAGCCGCTATCAAAGTGTCTCATATTGCGTACAGTGGTAGAGTCGCTATCAAAGCGTCTCATATTGCATACTGTGGTAGAGCCGCTATCAAAGTGTCTCATATTGCGTACAGTGGTAGAGCCTCTATCAAAGTGTCTCATATTGCATACTGTGGTAAAGCCGCTATCAAAGTGTCTCATATTGCATACAGTGGTAGAGCCGCTATCAAAGTGTCTCATATTGCGTACAGTGGTAGAGTCGCTATCAAAGTGTCTCATATTGCATACTGTGGTAGAGCCGCTATCAAAGTGTCTCATATTGCATACTGTGGTAGAGCCGCTATCAAAGTGTCTCATATTGCATACTGTGGTAGAGCCGCTATCAAAGTGTCTCATATTGCATACAGTGGTAGAGTCGCTATCAACGTATCTCATATTGCATACAGTGGTAGAGCCGCTATCAAAGTGTCTCATATTGCGTACAGTGGTAGAGCCTCTATCAAAGCGTCTCATATTGCATACTGTGGTAGAGCCGCTATCAAAGTGTCTCATATTGCATACAGTGGTAGAGCCGCTATCAAAGTGTCTCATATTGCGTACAGTGGTAGAGTCGCTATCAAAGCGTCTCATATTGCATACTGTGGTAGAGCCGCTATCAAAGTGTCTCATATTGCGTACAGTGGTATAGCCGCTATCAACGTGTCTCATATTGCATACCGTGGTAGAGCCGTTATCAAAGTGTCTCATATTGCATACTGTGGTAGAGCCGCTATCAAAGTGTCTCATATTGCATACAGTGGTAGAGCCGCTATCAACGTATCTCATATTGCATACAGTGGTAGAGCCGCTATCAAAGTGTCTCATATTGCGTACAGTGGTAGAGTCGCTATCAAAGCGTCTCATATTGCATACTGTGGTAGAGCCGCTATCAAAGTGTCTCATATTGCGTACAGTGGTATAGCCGCTATCAACGTGTCTCATATTGAATACTGTGGTAGAGCCGTTATCAAAGTGTCTCATATTGCATACTGTGGTAGAGCCGCTATCAAAGCGTCTCATATTGCCTACAGTGGTAGAGCCGCTATCAACGTATCTTATATTGCGTACAGTGGTAGAGTCGCTATCAAAGCGTCTCATATTGCATACTGTGGTAGAGCCGCTATCAAAGTGTCTCATATTGCGTACAGTGGTATAGCCGCTATCAACGTGTCTCATATTGCATACTGTGGTAGAGCCGTTATCAAAGTGTCTCATATTGCATACTGTAGTAGAGCCGCTATCAAAGCGTCTCATATTGCCTACAGTGGTAGAGCCGCTATCAAAGCGTCTCATATTGCCTACAGTGGTAGAGCCTCTATCAACGTATCTCATATTGCATACTATGGTAGAGCCGTTATCAAAGTGTTTCATATTGCGTACAGTGGTAGAGCCGCTATCAACGTGACTCATACTGCATACTGTGGTAGAGCCGCTATCAAAGTGTCACATATTGCCTACAGTGGTAGAGCCGCTATCAACGTATCTCATATTGCATACTATGGTAGAGCCGCTATCAAAGCGTCTCATATTGCCTACAGTGGTAGAGCCGCTATCAAAGCGTCTCATATTGCCTACAGTGGTAGAGCCTCTATCAACGTATCTCATATTGCATACTATGGTAGAGCTGTTATCAAAGTTTTTCATATTGCGTACAGTGGTAGAGCCGCTATCAACGTGTCTCATACTGCGTACAGTGGTAGAGCCGCTATCAAAGCATCTCATATTGCGTACAGTGGTAGAGCGCTATCAAAGCGTCTCATATTGTATACTATGTTAGAGCCGCTGTCAAAGTGTCTCATAGTGCGTACAGTGGTAAAGCCGATATCAGCATGTCTCATATTGCATACAGTGGTAGAGCCGCTATCAAAGCGTCTCATATTGCATACAGTGGTAAAACGCTATCAAAGCGTCTCATATTGCATACAGTGGTAGAACCTCTATCAAAGCGTAACGTATTGCATACTGTGGTTTACCCGCTATCAAAGTGTCTCATATTTCATACAGTGGTAGAGCCGCTATCAAAGTGTCTCATATTGCGTACAGTGGTAGAGCCGCTATCAAACCGTATCATGTTGCATACTGTGGTAGAGCCTCTATCAAAGCGTCTCATATTGCATACGGTGGTAGAGCCGCTATCAAAGTGTCTCATATTGCGTACAGTAGTAGAGCCCTATCAAAGTGTCTCATATTGCGTACAGTGGTATAACCATTATCAACGCGTCTCATATTGCATACAATGTTAGAGCCGCTATCAAAGCGTCTCATATTGTATACTATGTTAGAGCCGCTGTCAAAGTGTCTCATAGTGCGTACAGTGGTAAAGCCGATATCAGCATGTCTCATATTGCATACAGTGGTAGAGCCGCTATCAAAGCGTCTCATATTGCATACAGTGGTAAAACGCTATCAAAGCGTCTCATATTGCATACAGTGGTAGAACCTCTATCAAAGCGTAACGTATTGCATACTGTGGTTTACCCGCTATCAAAGTGTCTCATATTTCATACAGTGGTAGAGCCGCTATCAAAGTGTCTCATATTGCGTACAGTGATAGAGCCGCTATCAAACCGTATCATGTTGCATACTGTGGTAGAGCCTCTATCAAAGCGTCTCATATTGCATACGGTGGTAGAGCCGCTATCAAAGTGTCTCATATTGCGTATAGTGGTAGAGCCCTATCAAAGTGTCTCATATTGCGTACAGTGGTATAACCGTTATCAACGCGTCTCATATTGCATACAGTGGTAGAGCCGCTATCAAAGCGTCTCATACTGCATACTTTCGTAGAGCGTCTCATATTGATTACTGTGGTAAAGCCGCTATCAAAGTGTCTCCGATTGCATACTGCCGTAGAGCCGCTATCAAAGTGTCTCATATTGCATACTGCGGTAGAACCGCTATCAAAGCGTCACATATTGCATACAGTGGTAGAGCGCTATCAAAGTGTCTCATATTGCGTACTGTGGTATATATATCCGCTATCAAAGCGTCTCATATTGCGTACTGTGGTGTATATATCCGCTATCAAAGCGTCTCATATTGAGTACTGTGGTGTATATATCCGCTAACAAAGTGTCTCATATTGCGTACTGTGGTGTATATATCCGCTAATAAACCGTCTCATATTGCGTACTTTGGTGAATATATCCGCTATCAAAGTGTCTCATATTGCATACTGTGGTAGAGCCGCTATCAAATCGTCTCATATTGCATACAGTGGTAGAGCCGCTTTCAAAGTGTCTCATATTGCATACTGTGGTAGAGCCGCTATCAAAGCGTCTCATATTGCATACAGTGGTAGAGCCGCTATCAAAGTGTCTCATATTGCATACTGTGGTAGAGCCTCTATCAAAGCGTCTCATATTGCATACAGTGGTAGAGCGCTATCAAAGCGTCTCATAATGCATACAGTGGTAGAGCCGCTTTCAAAGTGTCTCATATTGCATACTGTGGTAGAGCCGCTATCAAAGCGTCTCATATTGCATACAGTGGTAGAGCCGCTTTCAAAGTGTCTCATATTGCATACTGTGGTAGAGCCGCTATCAAAGCGTCTCATATTGCATACAGTGGTAGAGCGCTATCAAAGTGTCTCATATTGCATACTGCGGTAGAGCCGCTATCAAAGCGTCTCATATTGCATACAGTGGTAGAGCCGCTTTCAAAGTGTCTCATATTGCATACAGTGGTAGAGCGCTATCAAAGTGTCTCATATTGCATACTGCGGTAGAGCCGCTATCAAAGCGTCTCATATTGCATACAGTGGTAGAGCGCTATCAAAGCGTCTCATATTGCATACAGTGGTAGAGCCGCTTTCAAAGTGTCTCATATTGCATACTGCGGTAGAACCGCTATCAAAGCGTCTCATATTGCATACAGTGGTAGAGCCGCTTTCAAAGTGGCTCATATTGCATACTGTGGTAGAGCCGCTATCAAAGCGTCTCATATTGCATACAGTGGTAGAGCGCTATCAAAGTGTCTCATATTGCATACTGCGGTAGAGCCGCTATCAAAGCGTCTCATATTGCATACAGTGGTAGAGCCGCTTTCAAAGTGTCTCATATTGCATACAGTGGTAGAGCGCTATCAAAGTGTCTCATATTGCATACTGCGGTAGAGCCGCTATCAAAGCGTCTCATATTGCATACAGTGGTAGAGCGCTATCAAAGCGTCTCATATTGCATACAGTGGTAGAGCCGCTTTCAAAGTGTCTCATATTGCATACTGCGGTAGAACCGCTATCAAAGCGTCTCATATTGCATACAGTGGTAGAGCGCTATCAAAGTGTCTCATATTGCGTACTGTGGTGTATATATCCGCTATCAAAGCGTCTCATATTGCGTACTGTGGTGTATATATCCGCTATCAAAGCATCTCATATTGCGTACTTTGGTGTATATATCCGCTATCAAAGCGTCTCATAATGCGTACTTTGGTGTATATATCCGCTTTCAAAGTGTCTCATATTGCATACTGTGGTAAAGCCGCTATCAAAGTATCTCATATTGCATACAATGTAGAGCCGCTATCTAAGCTTCTCATATTGCGTACTGTGGTATATATCCGCTATCAAAGCGTATCATAATGTGTACTGTGGTAGAGCCGCTATCAAAGTATCTCATATTGCATTCTGTGGTGTGTATATCCGCTATCAAAGCGTCTCATATTGCGTACTGTGGTATATATCCGCTATCAAAGCGTATCATAATGTGTACTGTCGTGGTGTCTTCTGCAGTGATAGAAGTATACCTGTCACACTAATACAATCTAGAAATAGTTTATATAAGACGTAATCCAAGTTGTGTGATACAATAACATTATTTAGATGTGTTCTTATATTTGATCATAATGAATGCAAAATGTGCAAATAGCTGGAGCGCTAACTTGGCGTTGTGCTATCGAATATCTAATATGAATACCCTGTCTAAACTGTTACGGATTGAAATGCTTTTGTAGCATGTTCGGTGACATTTTCTTTGATGAATGCAGAACATTAAATCGTTTAATTTAGGGTTACTAAAGGGGCGTGGCTATACCGTACTACAACTACAATATATTGGAATTTAGAGTACGGCCACTATGACGTCATGGAGTTACAAAGTACATCATGCTACAAAAAAAGATAGAGTCTGTCTCAGCTCGTTGGTTATTTAAACACCTCGATGGGCTACTAATACAAATTAGGAAGTATATATTTTATAAGGTTGCGTATATAGCTTAAGTTAACGGTATGTTTATGCAAATAACATGAACAAAGAGACGGTTTTAATATAAAACACTGTGCATAATGTTAAACATTACAATTTAAACGGTGTTGGTAATACACAAATATATACTGTATTCGACCCACGCAAAACCTGAATCAAACATACGCTGACAAATGAGAATGTATATAGATAAACATACCTGTCATTTGAAAGTACATAGATAAACATACCTCTCATATGCTACAACACATGTCTTTTATCCGTTAACAATGACGTGTCTCTGAATAAGTTATATTAATACATCCGCAAAACCAATATGCATCTAGTAGTATATCGTGTCAGTTTCCCGGCTTGGTCTGTTTCTTACAAATATTCATATTTTTTTGTTCTCGCAGTAAGTAGGCAAACCTCTTTGTGAACTGTATAACAAGACAACGCAGAATGTAAAATTGAAGTATTAAAATTCTTTATCCGACTATAAAACCGTTACGAGTCCTTGTGTATTTCACAAAAAGTCCATAAATCAAGTCCTGTTTCGAAGATATAACCCGCTATCAAAGGACATGTTTATCAGCACAGGGATATAAACAGTATACACGTAAACGTTTCTATTTCATTTCCTATCGTAAATTCTTATTTCATTTTGAAAAGATTTGCAGTACGAATTATCACAAGTCAATCTCTGTATCGATCCGGGATCGCGAGCTTGTTAAGAGTGAAAATGGCAATTATATTAGCCCTTAACTCGTCCCAGTCGCAGTATTCTCCCATTAATTGTAGAACAGTCTAAGTAATATATACTGAAGTTAAAACGAAACGCAACACGGTAATATGTTGTATATACTGTACACTTAATTCCATATAATATTCAAAAGAAATCCCAAGATGTTTTGTGAAAAGAAAAGTTGCAGTTATTTAGAGAAAGGACACAACTGTGATGTTGTAGACGTTTTAATCACAGTACACTTTGTAACAAAAAATTCATAACTTTGAAACATTGAGCAATTTCAGTACTATAATTAACGTAAAGATGTTGCAAAATGTTGCATCCTAAGTTTGCTCACACGCTTGAGCCAAACGCGTACTCTGTCAATAATGAAACTTTGAAGGAATACTATTTGCTGTGTTATGTGTTGTTTTTTGTCTTTACGTAGCCATGTGCCATTCGATTAACAGCAGCATATTGTAAATACAATATATAGCGGAAATTCCCGAATTGCGTTTTTTTTTCGTTTCAGTATATATTGCAGTTTTATCCTGTTTGTGAATAGCGCTGATTGTTTTTTTTGTGAAAGGTAAGACATGTGGTAAAACGTTGGCTTATGCCTTTCTTGGACGCAGGTATATTTTATAATTGTTTCTGGTTGGAACAATAATGAAATGAAACTAAGTTTTACGTCCCGTTAACACATCTGATCAGAGTTTATACTGGGACATTTGTTTGTTTGTATGGTGTTTTACGTCATTTTCAACACAAGTTATGTATGACGGTAGATTGTTTTGTGGTGGAGGCAGACCACCCACTTTTCCTGGGTAGAACCAGTACTGTTCACCTCCCGCCATCCGTAAGAATCGACACTTCCTCACTTACAAGTCGAGCTCCCAGTGGGATTTGAACCCGCAACGGTGAGAGGTGAAGGCTTACAACGCAACGTCGTTAACCATTCAGCCGCGTTATATTGGGACAGCAACCTCAGAGAGAGGTGCAATGTAGGATGAAGTTTCTCAACAGACTCCAGTGAGAAGATCTACTCGGTGCAAAGCTTTGTAGCTATAAAGCCCGAGGCCTTACTCAGAGGCCGCTGATAATGTGACAGGGTATTGGTATACAACAGATGCAATATTTCGTTTTCTTTGCCCTGTTGGATGGGAGGAAAGCATACGTTGTTTCTTTAAAGCAACATATGTAAATTCTATATATTACATTTTTATGAGTGAAAGATTGGGATTTCTAAGTGAAAGAATATACGCAATGGCTAAATATTAATAACTAACTCAGTACACACAAATTACTAACTGTGACGTTAATAAAGAGTTACTGACGTCGACGATATCCGCCGATAACGTTCAATTTTCGTAATTTCGGTTAAAATAATACATACACTGATTTAAAATGTAATAAATATATTATTAAACTACTGGGTTCGATTATAGGAAATCCTTCACTCGATGGTAGGTGTGTTTAGTGTTTTCACTCATACGATTGTGAAAAGAACCACACGTCTACCAACTCGTGAAGGACTTTCCTATAATCGATCCCAGCAGTTAAATAATCTCTATATATGTAATCCGTTTTAAACTTCAAAGTGAAAAACAGTAACCCACTCTCTCTGATAAGTACTCGGTAAATGGTTGCACACTTTTTACAAATGACGTAAATTGTTCGGCTGAAACAAGGATGAGAAAAATAAAGTCCTGTTGTCGGATTTGGTGTTAGTACAGACAAGGTAGTAGTTTGAATTACGTGGTCACGCCTTAATTCCATTAAGCGGCGGGAAAGCTTATATTAGCAGGATTTTATAACGGGTATTTGACTATAAAACATGTTTAAACTCATTTTTTACTGAAAAAATGCGATAACCTGTTTAAAACTACCTTTTTAAATGTTTTAATTTTACAGTATGCAAACTTTCTAAGTCGACATGAAACTTTTATTTCATACCGGCCCAGCCAACCCCGTTTTCGCTTCTTGGAGAAGGGTTTGGATGGGGTATGATAGTTAATACTCCGACCACGTAATGAACTGGAGTGTAGCTAATTGGCATAATGGTACATATCGTGTCGCGCATTACATATCAGATCTGGAGACGTGTCCGAGTACCACAACAAATATTTTCCTTAGGTCCCACCTGACAAAAAAACAACCTACCTTAAAGAAACAGTCAGATGCAGTTAACTACAACTTATCAGACACCGGCTTTGAAACTAATGAAATAATTGCTATATTAGAATGCTGTTACAGGATTAGCAACCATCTCGGAATTGCCACTTCCGACTCAACTGTCAATTAACGTAAACATTGTCACTTCTGACTAAGCTATCAAGTGACGCTAATTTTGTTAAAGGAGTAAAAGTATAAATAATATAATGTCAATTTCTCCCAGAGGCCATTACATTGACCTCTGTCAACGTCTAAGAAAGTAGTCTGCGATCACATGATAATTTGTCACATGACCATAGCTAAACTATAAAAATAGCAACGGAACTTTAACACCGTGACACAACCGACTATCGGCCATTGATTAACATGTTAACAATCGAAATAATCTACATTTTGATATATAGTATAGGTTAGTACTTTAAGTAGGTTGTTAAGATCTATGTGATATTGGAAAGTGCTGGTAAGCAAATCGCTGTACTGTTACGTTATGGGAACGATCTGGTGGTGCCTATTTTAGAGTTTTGACGGCGGAGTGATATGCCAAAGTACAAACCTTTGTTCTACCGCAATATAATCCCGAGCATAATTTATCTGTATATTTAAAACATTCAAGCCGAAAATTGTTTTCTTTGTAATATAAGCATTTCATATGAAGTTAATTCAGAAAAATATTAGTGTCATCAAGAAATTTTGCTTTTCCACCGTTTTTCATCGTTTGCCAAGATTCTTGGTATTTGGTGAGACGTTGACAGAGATGTATGTGTATGCAAGGAACGACAACTCTGGGTAGAGATTGAATATAATGTGTGCAATCTCAATGGTTAAAAATCGAACCTGTGATTCACATGGTTTGGACTGTTAGGTGTATACATGTAAGTATATTATTTAAAAGGCGGACAGTGCAGTTGTGAAAATGTTGAGCTCCGTTTAAAAAATTTGGGATTCTTCGAAATCGTATTAAAAGTTAATAAATAATTTCATACTTGTTGTCTTATATGTACCAACTGCACTGTCACCATTTATTACTCTGTATTTGTATCTGCATGGACTTTTAGCCTATTGGAATTTTGAAATAAAATTATCTATCTATATAACGTTTTATTACATGATTCTAACAGCAGCACAGTATATCTAGATAATTTAGTTCATAATGTCAAACATTCTTAGCATGCACTATAAAAGAAACACGTTTACGGAGTAACCATTATTTATGGAGAGAACTTTCTACCAGATACGAACCTTCGGACACAAATATTTTCGATAATCCACTAGTGGTATAACATAACGTTAATGACGTCATGGACGTCACGTTAATGTACGTGTTTTGACGTGTTAAAACGACAGGCAAAATGCAATAAAAGTCGATATGTGAGTTATGTGATAAATAGAATCTTACATTCGTTCTTATTCATTATTGAATTTATTAAACTCGTTAGCAAAAATGATATAATGCTCGGCAAGAGCCTCGCATTATATCATTTTGCAAATTCGTTTAATAAATTCAAATGAGTACTCATGTAACATCCTCTATTAATACTGTTTTCATAAAATGTCAGATCAGCTCGACGCCAGTTACGAAAGAATTTACGCTTCTTTGACATTGGATATGATTTATTGTGAGATCAAAATTAGTTTTTTTTTATTTTATTACAATAACACAATATTGTTCACATTATTCCACTGACAATATCAAGTTGCTATGGTTACACAGAATGGTTGTCGATACTCTGATTAATAGGGAATATAATACTCCCCCTCACGGAATAAATATAATTAATGTCAAAAACAAGCATAATACAAGTATTATGTTGTGTGTATCCAATCACAAAAAAAAATGCGTCTCCACATTCAATTAGTCACAACAGTAAGCATCTCTTTAAAACAGTTTCCTCCTGTGTCAAAAATCATATTGCCTGTCAAACGTGCATTTGTCTGAGCCAGTTGAGTAACACCAATGGCGGCGTACGACGCCACGTATAGCTAACGTTAGGTTATCATGCTATTTGGAAAATAAGATGCACGAAGCGGGGCTTAGAGGAACCATTGTGAATTATTTTACGAAGACACGATAGATAAAATACCATCTTATCGGCTCATTTCGTCGCCACGTTCATTGAAATTATGTTGAGTGTGGGACAACACCGTCGTTGGTTGGATTATTAAAGAATTGATCTGAATTTTCGTCCACGGGCGGGCACCCGAGTAGAACCATCGACGTTCCGCAAGGCAACAAGAAAGATTCCTAATATAAATATTCCTGGTCCCATGAGAGCTCGTGAACACCCACAGGGGTGGAGGGAGCTTGATTTCAAGTCAGATACCCTGACCACTCTCACGGACGCGCAGGAATATTAGAAGTTTTAAGCAAAATAAGAATAGTTAATTATATTGCATTACCAGCACATTTAAGCCTGTCTTTTTTCTCTCGTCAACATTTTTCCTTTGTTATCAAATGCCATATTTTTAATTTCATGTTGGTAGACGTTAAAGCCTTATGCTTTATATAACGTCAATATGATACTGTCTAATATATTAGTCTATATAAGTAGAATTTCTTGTTCTAAAAGTCTTGTCAATTATGCAGGATTTGACGAGAGGCCTGAGCGGAATCCTGCAGCTCTGGTAGTCCATACAAGGTGATACAAACCCCCAGGACATAGTCCGTTTTTGCCAAAATAAGAATTTCATATTGTGTGGTTTATCATGAAGCTCCGACAATTTCAAAAAAAAACATTATACTTGAAATTATGAAGTAATCACAGTGTCTGAACGAAAGTGCACGCATTTCGGTAGTGTATAGAAGCGAAACAATGGAGTTCATCTCGAGGGGTCCTCTATCGAAACCATGATTTTTACCCAGTTATCATTAACACCAGGAGAGAAATGAGTGAGTATCTTTGGACTAGTATATTACATTTCTTAAGTTTAACCATGAGTTTATCGTGTTATTTTAAGTTTCATACCCTGCACAACATTGGAAAACCGACATAAGTGAATTCAGGCATCTAATTCAAACATCAACTATCGATTTTTGCCATCATTTTGCCCCAGATAGTGCATGCAGGAATACATATAAATCATCCCCAAGTTTAAAATAATATGATTTATAGTGCTTGCATAAACATGAATATGAAAAGAAAACGTGCAAAGCGAATTGTTACAACTAACAACTGTAGCGTTATTGATTTTTATTTGTGTACCGGTATTGAAAAATCAAAACTAAAATCTGTACCGGTATATTCTTTTAACCATATCTGTGCTTTCTCTGAAATATTGTTTGTAAAATATGTTAAATATAAAACTTCCATTCATCTTTATCAACAAAAATGTTTATTCTTCAAATTGTATTAGTATTACCTAAATATAAACTACAGATATGAATTTGCAGCTGATTCATTTTCGATTCAGTCTTTTGCGTGAACTAGATGTTTACATCTTTATGATTTTTTGCAGATCCATTAAATAGTTCACTACAATAAAATAAGTGCATTACTCAAATAAACATTTTCTACCTATCATAAAGCATTTTTATGTATTTCAGACAACAAGATGCAGGGAAAGAAATAGTTTTACTGTGAGGACAGAATGTATAGCTTCAAGCTGGAATAATATAAACCCTGCTTCGAGGATGCACGTGACCATTGCACGACCCATCACGCTGAACTGAAATAACTCAAGATAGAAAAGCAACTGTAAAAAACGTCAACATGATACCGAAAACAAATTTGGACCAAAACAGGAGTATAACTGCCGTATAAAACAATAAGATCGAATCCATGGAAAAAGAATTGACACAGTTAGAAATGCGAGAATTAGTTTTCATCTCTGAAATGCATGGATACAAGTATAGGGTCACCATTTCCCACTCCTAAAAAAATTAGATGCCACTTGACTCCACAAAAAGAAATGTTTTTTTAAATGAAAGTTTTAAAATATGTCATTCGATGAGTTAGATATTTTAGATGAAGGCTTGTCCGTGATAGCCCCGTGTGGTTCCCGGGTGCTCCCGTTTGTCACGGGGGTAAGAATAGGGCCACTGCAGATCCCTTTGGAGGGGTAGGCAGAGGGGTAGAATCCCCCCAAATTCATGTTCATTTTATCGTTTTTTGTTCATGTTCATTAAAGGTCTTCATCATGATCCCTGCATTGTTTCAGGTGCCATCTCGCTCACATCAAAAGAGCAGTGGCAGAAAAACAATAAACGTGGCTCCAGCGTAAATGGAGTTTCTACGATAGAATTTGCAGCAACTCTGCAGTTCAGGGTGAGAAGGTTCTAGGCCCATTTTCCATATTTTATCTCGATGTACATGGAAGATGAGCCTGGCATGTTCATGCCTGTTAGGCGCCATATGACCTTTCCATGTGTTGGTGCGCCTTAAAACCCAATTCAATTAAATTCAATTGTCCGTGATAACATCAACTCAGCCGTTGTATAATCCTCGTCGAATCACTGGCGGTCAACAGAAAATAAGGAATGTCAAACTGAACAAACCATTACCTTGCAATTATCGGAACATTCCAATGAAAGCAGGAAATTGCTGACAGAAATAATAGAAATGTTTCCAAATGTTTTATTGACCTTGCAAGAAAATGGCCACGAAGACCTTTATCTGAAATTTAACAAACTCTTAAGAGACAAAAAACTTCCAACGAGGAACATTGCTTTTTTGTTGTGTTTAGATATAGTTGAGTGGTTCTCACAAAGCGACAGTCATCAAATGCGATACTCGGCAGAAGTGAAGGAATTTTGGAATGTAGGCCTTAAATTGTTCAAGGGACCGTTTTTAAGATTCATGGGAGGTTTGAAAAACCAAGGGCAAGTACATCAAGAAGTACTAAACCCACGGGAATCTCCTATCAATTTTGCTGTCTCTCATAGAAATTGTATCGGAGAAGAAAATGCAACAGCACCGCTTAAGGTCTCACTAAACAGTTATTTCCCTTGCCAGTCACGGTAGAACTTTCTGGAGCTTAAAAAAAAGATCTGTGTTATTCGGTTCTTGCTTATTTCTTAAAATGTGCAAATATTTTCTCTTTTTTTGTTGCAGGTGACAAGAATGGGACAAGTTCATGATTTCATACAGGTTAGGATATGCCTGAATGTTTCTGAGCCCAGATCTGAGAATCTAATACTGGGTAGTGATACATTTGAAAATGTCAGTGAAATGGACAAATTCAAGAGGGTCTCTTCAAACTATTGATATTAAAAAAAAGCAAATTGGTCAACCCCGTGTTTTTTGTTGGATATTTCGTGCAACAGACATCAAGTTTCACAAAGAAAATATTTTTAAGAAAATTCATTAGGTTCTACAGTGGTCCAGAGGGGTCCAGCTACATATGCACAGCTATGTAAAATTAACTGTGTTGTGAGACGTTAAGAACATTCACCCAGGGATCATACATGAAATGATTGATTTAATAAATTCGGTTGACGAAACACAAACACAAACTTATCAATTATGTGTTGATGGGAAGAAAATAAACATTGGAGTTAAAACCCCAAAAATGGGTGATATCAATTTATGGGGCTATGAAGGTCCAGATTCGTTACTTTCAAGACAGGAGTTGTTGGATTGCGACCTCAAACACATCGAATCCTTGAAAAAAAGAATTGACACAGTTAGAAATGCGAGAATTAGATTTCATCTATGACATGCCGGAAAAGCATTCTCGAAAATTTTCTGAAACTAGTAAACTTGTAATACAGAGATTAAGTGTAAGATTAAAGGCTTTGCGATCGACCAAAGTTACTAAAGAGATGACACTCGAACAACTGCGCAAAGTTTGCATAAATGATCAGATGAAAAACTGATTAATCCGCATTATATCCTGCTAAATTGAGTTGATAAATATGTATTTATAAATCTCTTTATCGGAGTACCGGAGTAATTTAACAGGTCTGCTATTCTGCCAAATTACGTTTTCAACTCTCATTGCATAACATCTGCTGTTCGGCAACAGAATGAATGAATGGTGTTTTACAGCACGTAAACACATAAATAGGTCATATTGCACGCAAAAACATGAAGGAATGATGCAACAGAGCTGTAGAATTCTTTTGACGGCAATGAGTATTTACTCATCAGATTCAAAATGAATGAGTAAAAGGAACACGTCAGAGTAAACAATTACTTTAAATAGTTCATGCTTTCAAAATGGATGTGAATTAATTGCATTTTAAAAGAAACAACTACATGGCTCTGGGGAAAGGTACCCGTCTTTTTTAGACGAGCACGTGAACGGAATCGAATTATTTTATTGGCGGCGCGCAGCCTATATTTGTATTGATTTATGATGCTGCATATGGAGGAGCACGTGACATATGGAGGAGCACGTTATTCAAAATGTCGAGGGTAAAAGACTGGCCAAACTGTTGGGGGTAAAAGATTGGCCATAAGATCGTGTTATTGTATTGAAATTGATGTATTGAAATTGGCGCTATGGCATAGGTCCATATATTAGGTAACTATTACAGCTACAACTTTGAATCTTTATACAGTTGTTCTACATCATAACATGACCCAGCATATCAGGTTTCATATGTCTATGCTGCTTTCTGCAAAAGTTATGCCCCTTTTTGAACTTGGTATATTGGTTAAGTTTGCCGTTAAGTTACACTTTTTAGCCAGTATGTTTTTGGAAGAAAAAACAAACAAACTTATTGTCATCACTTGATCGGCGTCTGAAAATTTGGTTAAGTTTTATGTGAAGGTGCACGTCTTTCAGTAACTATAACAGATACAGCTTTGAAACTTTGCTTGACCATGCTATTTCCTGACGCAGGCCATGTAATACTGGTTTCCATCCAGGAAAATCTCACGATCAGCCCTACGTGACAAAAATCAGTGCCAAACATTCAAAAAATCAAACTGTATGATATCTTACCACTACAAACACTTCTTTCGAATACATGTCCACCCCAGCCATTTGTCATAGTACACATGTCACTGATCATATCAGCTTCTTTTTTGATATTCTTTTTACTTAATTCAAACTACCTCAACATTCTAAAAATCTTCATAATAATCTAGAAATATATATCATCAGCTATTAATGCAAACACTTAAATATGTTTTGATATCTGAAGTATGTACCTTTGTTCTCAAGTTACTAAAAAATGTCAACGATAACTGACGTATGGGTATACCATGTACATTAAACGTGTCACTTTTCACCTGATATTAATGTTGATGACGTAAAAGTGTGGATCCGGTAAACTCCGTGTAGCTTTTTTGTTGATATTTATTTTTATGACGTAGCAGTGCGGAAGGACAACCAGATCATGCGTTTGAGTAGTTGTTTCGAAGGTGTTCGTTTTATATAGTACTAATATATAACATCTCTGGTACTTCTCACTGTTTGCGAAGTACACCACATTTGGGCTTTGATACTCGTGGCGTACTCGAACACAAAAATTGGCTCAGATGAATCATGATCACGATGATTTTTATAAGAATGCGTTTAAATGTGTGTCCACCTTTCTTCTTCTTTTGTTTTATTTGTTTAAATATATTATTGATGCAATATTATCAACAGTTAGTTATATGCTAGTCATTCGACAGTGTATGTGCATTAATTAATGTTATTTTCGTGTAAGAGAGAGAGAGAGAGAGAGAGAGAGAAAGGCACACAGACAGAGCGAGTGGGAGAGGCATACAACAGAGACAGTGACAGGGACAGAGAGCGAGAGAGAGAGCGATACAGCTGACATAAAGATAGAGAGAATATACAACACAACGTGCGAAAGTGAGAGAGGTGTAGTGTAGCCCACACCAGAGAGAGACAGGGACAGAGACAGACAGAGGGAGGATGTAAATTAGACAATTTCGATCAGTGATGTTTTTATATAGGCATGAAAAACGCTTCCTACCGTATTCGTAAACAAAATGGGCTGTGCACATTTCATGGCAAATTTATAGTGGAATAATGATATTTAATATATGTATTCATTTATATAGACTTCTCAGAGTATGCAGAATTGTGCAGGACTTTTATATCCATTTAACTGATGCACTTGAAGTATGCAGATACAAACTGTAATACCGGTACAGTAAATAAAACCTTGGTTCACAATACCGGTACAGATTTGTAGCTGTACCCACTGCAGAAAATCACACTATTCGTCAAAGTTTACTTTTTTTTTCTAAGAAAAAAGAACTTCGAGACCTGTAATGTAATAAACTAAGACACGGAAATGATGCTACATGTAGTATGTTGCTATTAAATAACAAATAAGGTGAAATGAAAGTGACGGCATCTTTTGTCTACACTAGTGTTCCGATGTTTATATCTCCTTCGATTTTGGACTGTCAGCCTTTACACGTACTCATTGGTTAAGTAATCATTCTCGTTCGAACATAGGACAAGTGTTTATATTATGATTTATTCATATAATGATAGAAAATGATCAAAATGTTCGGACCTTCCATATCAGTGTTGTCCTCGACTTCCGTTCAAACACTGTGGTAATACCCGATAACCATTCTTATCTTCCCAGTTTCGTAAATTGTGTTATTTGTATCTATACTGAAAGGAAAAAGAAACGCGACACGTCAATTTCCGCTTTATATTGTATATACCGCACATTTAATTCCATATATACTCCAAGGAAATCCCAGGATGATTTGTAAAAAAAAAATGCAGTGATGTTGTAGACGTTGTAATCACAGTACACGTTGTAACAAGAAATTCATAAATGTTGAAGTTCCTCTTTGAAAAATGTTCATCCTAAGTTTGCGTCAAACGCTTACTCCGTCAATAATGAAACTTTGCAGGAATACTATTTGCTGTGTTACGTGTTGTTTTAGTCTTTTTTCCGAAAAGAAAGATCTTACGTAGCCATGTAACATTTGATTAACAGCAGTATATTGTACATACAATATATAGCGGAAATTCCCGTGTCGCGTTTCTTTTTCCTTTCAGTATAGTTATTCTGTTTCATTTTCATAATATGTAAAAAAATAAAAATATGTATACAAAGTATCAAATTTTTTATTTATTTTTACCAAAGTTGTATGGGTGATGTAAAAGTCATATCAAAATGTATGTGCCAAAAAACATTCAAGTACTTAAACTAAAGTACTTAGAAATAATACACAATTGTGTTACTGTACACTTCCGTACTAAAAGTTAGGATCTACATCAATAGCTGTAGTACGAACGACCCTTGTATGATAACGATCTGATTCTAATGCTATGGGAAGCCATAACCGTCAAAATGTGGATATTTACAAACCATTCAATGACAGGCAATTTAATTCAACATGAAGTCATTTGATGACGTACATATTGATTCGATGCGGCGTGTAAACTCGGTTCATTCGTTACAAAGTGAATTGATACGGTTCAAAGTGAAATGATACGATGTAAATTTTCAAACCATACGACGCAAAGTCATTTGATGACGTACATATTGATTCGATGTGACGTGTAAACTCGGTTCATTCGTTACAAAGTGAATTGATACGGTTCAAAGTGAAATGATACGATGTAAATTTCAAACTATACGACGCAAAGTCATTTGATGACGTACATATTGATTCGATGCGACGTCTAAACTCGGTTCATTCGTTACAAAGTGAACTGATACGGTTCGAAGTGAAATGATCGGGCGAAAACACAGTCGGTGCGATGCAAACGCAATCCGTTCGACAGAAACTGATTTCATTACGTGCAAAGTGAAACGGTGCGACATCTGGCGGCGATATTTGCCACATCACTTGCAGGGTTATTTCCCCTACATAATATATGATAAATCAAAGTACTAAAAGTACTGAGAATGCAAGGTTTGATAGGAAAGACTGTATGGATATTTGCACGATCAAATTTCCATTAATTTTACATAGTTTTAGCCAACTTGGCGATCTTTGGCGACCTACCAAAATCTTAGAGGGTCAAATCATTCCAAATATATTGTGATCAATTGTCATTAAACTGTTTCAAATCTAGACTAGAATATTATTTTATGAAATTGCTGATGGATAGACAGATTTGTGATTTGTGTTCATTGCCAAACTGTCACTCAAGATGACTTCCATGTCTAAAATTATGTCATTTACAGAGTGGCGTGTATTAAGTAGTCTTCCGGCAACAAGATGAACAAGAGGGCCTGTATCACTCTACTGGCTTGAATAGTCTAAGGCCGGAAAACAGTTTTTGTCTCGCCTATTTGAAGAAAAAAAGAGACATAGGTGTTGCTTCTCCGGCGGCGGCGGCGGCGGCGGCGGCGGAGGCGTCAACATTCAAGTTTTGCGTTTAGGTCATTTTCTCACAAACTGTATGCACTAGACCTTTCAAACTTTGCTTGTAGTTGTATCTTGGGTGGTACATTGCAACGTGACAAAGCAAATATGGAAGTGACCTTGACCCTCCAAGCAAAGGGCAGATAACTTAATAATTTTTAGGTTCAACTTTTGCGTTTAGGTCATTTTTTTACAAACTGTATGCACTAGACCTTTTAAACTTTGCTTATAGTTGTATCTTGGGTGTACATCGCAACGTGACAAAGCAAATGTGGAAGTGACCTTGACCCTCCAAGCAAAGGGCAAATAACTTAATAATGTTTAGGTTCAACTTTTGCATTTAGGTCACTTTTTCACAAACTGTGTGCACTAGACCTTTAAAACTTTGCTTATAGTTGTATCTTGAGTGGTACATCACAACGTGACAAAGCAAATGTGAAAGTGACCTTGACCCTCCAAGCAAAGGGCAGATAACTTAATTGTTACCTTCAACTTTTGCGTTTAGGTCACTTTTTCACAAACTGTATGCACTCTTTGCTTATAGTTGTATCTTGAGTGGTACAAAGCAAATGTGGATGTGACCTTCACCATCCAAGCAAAGGGCAGATAACTTTAATTGTTACATTTAAATCACTCTCTCATTAACTATAATTATGCACTAGATGTTTTAAACCGAATTTATAGCTTAATCTTTGGAAGAAAACATATTCTATTTTGACATAGTTGTGTCTTGGGTAGTGCATCTTTTTGGATCCATGGATTTCATCTATGACCTTGACCTACTTTCTGGAGCTGATGATTTTTAGCTCTACTGGCCAAGGGCCTTCATTTTCATCCGATCTTTACCATTTTTATAAAATTTCATTCTTAGAAGTGGACAAATTAAAAAATACCCATGCCAGACTAGACACAGCAGACTTATTTCCCATGATTACCAGGTGAGCGATCTAAGGTCATCCTATCCCTGTCGTTTTTGCAATGTTTGAAAAAAAATACTGATGGGAATTTTATGTCGACAACCCTTGATGTAAGAGCCGTTTTAGCCCTCGTGGGCCTCTTGTTTTTAATAGAATGGCATTTTACTTTTAAACAAATGCACTTAAATGTCATCTCAGCAAACGGCAAACTCCATTGTTTTTAGTTACTAAAATGTTTACAACCTCATTGACCGTTTTATTTTTAAGTCCAGCCCCCGTTAGGCGAGACATGTGAATCCACGGATTTCTTGTTTAAAAAATCAAAAGCTATAATAAATACTGATAAAGGTGATCCTTTGAGAGCAACAAACACAATTCAGAGAATAAAGCAGCAGACTCGGTTTTATTGAGTCTGTTCATGAGAAGTAATGAAAGAAGCAACACTTCTCACGCCCCCTAGCACCGGCTTAAGCGGTATTCTACTTTAAAGCCACCTATACTGGGCTCGTTGGTCCCAAAGGACCAGTAAAAAATAACAACTCTGATGTGTCAAGTCTGATGCAACTGGTTTTGAACTTGTCCAAGTTCAGTGGCGTAACCTAGAAAACGTCTTCTGCTGCAGGGACAAATAACTTAACAAGAGGCACTACCCGTTGATTCAACTTCTCTATGTCTGTCCCATACATTGAAAAGAAACTTTACTGTATTATTAACTAAAAAAACAAAATACAAATCTAGCTACCTAGTTACCGTATTTTACCTTGTATATTACGCAGTATTTTTACTTCTTTTAAGGTTTCCGAAAGGGGGGTGCGTACAAATTACAATACAAGGAAACAATACAATAAGCTTTTTTTCTTGCATTTTATATGCAGAAAATCGATGTTAGACTGGAGAAAATCGCCGATAAAAACATCGGGGACGAAAGACAGACATTTGTGAATGCCGATAATACTTTATTTTTCGTGACTTACTGGCTTTATACAAGTAATTAATTGACTTAATTCGACTTAGAAATGAATAAAGTTTATTATAAAGCTTGTTTTTATATAAATTTGTTGTAGAATTTCAATAAATGCTATCTCGAAGAACAGTGACAAGGTTTAATTGTTTAATTAACCAACAGCAAGAAATATTGTATGCTTAAATACTTTACAAACACAAGCATGAAATATTGTATGCTTAAATACTTTGCAAACACATTACCATTTATACATTCTCTTGTAGTATTTAATTACCCTCCCGTAAAAGCATATAGTTTTCCTCTTTTTTTTGTTAAAAGTTTCACTCAAAAATATTCAAAAAAAATGGGGAAAAAACTTACTTTTTGCCAAATTGGGAATGGTACCATTTTTCGGTACAACTTATATAAGGCAAAAAACTCACTGACCAATCAAGATACTACAATGATATAATTTTGAATACCTCTACCTATGATTGGCCTTTCATAGATGGTATTTTTAGAATTCCTGAACAAATTTCGGATGTCAATGGATTTAAAATGGGCCATGTTTGGGCCCTTGTAATGTAATCAGATACCATTTTGCAATAAATTGCTTAGAGTTTTTTTTTTTTAAATCTATGATGCTTTCCCAATAATTTGCAACAATTTCCATCAGAATTTTAAATGCTGTGAATCGCCAAATCCTTGTCACAATATATTTGGAATGGATTGACCCTCTAAGATTTTGATAGGTCGCCAATGATCGCCAAGTTAGCTAAAACTATGTAAAATTTATGGAAATTTGATCGTGCAAATATCCATACAGTCTTTCCTATCAAACCTTGCATTCTCAGTACTTTTAGTACTTTGATTTATCATATATTATGTAGGGGAAATAACCCTGCAAGTGATGTGGCAAATATCGCCGCCAGATGTCGCACCGTTTCACTTTGCACGTAATGAAATCAGTTTCTGTCGAACGGATTGCGTTTGCATCGCACCGACTGTGTTTTCGCCCGATCATTTCACTTTGTAACGAATGAACCGAGTTTACACGTCGCATCGAATCAATATGTACGTCATCAAATGACTTTGCGTCGTATGGTTTGAGATTTTACATCGTATCATTTCAATTCGAATCGTATCAATTCAATTTGAAACGAATAAACCGAGTTTACACGTCGCATCGAATCAATATATACGTCATCAAATGACTTTGCGTCGTATAGTTTGAAATTTTACATCGTATCATTTCACTTCGAACCGTATCAATTCACTTTGTAACGAATGAACCGAGTTTATACCGTATCATTTCACTTCGAACCGTATCAATTCACTTTGTAACGAATGAACTGAGTTTACACGTCGCACCGAATCAATATGTACGTCATCAAATGACTTTGCGTCGTATGGTTTGAGATTTTACATCGTATCATTTCAATTCGAACCGTATCAATTCAATTTGTAACGAATGAACCGAGTTTACACGTCGCATCGAATCAATATATACGTCATCAAATGACTTTGCGTCGTATGGTTTGAAATTTTACATCGTATCATTTCACTTCGAACCGTATCAATTCCCTTTGTAACGAATGAACCGAGTTTATACCGTATCATTTCACTTCGAACCGTATCAATTCACTTTGTAACGAATGAACTGAGTTTACACGTCGCATCGAATCAATATGTACATCATCAAATGACTTTGCGTCGTATGGTTTGAAATTTTACATCGTATCAATTCACTTTGTAACGAATGAACAGAGTTTACACGTCGCATCGAATCAATATGTACGTCATCAAATGACTTTGCGTCGTATGGTTTGAAATTTTACATCGTATCATTTCACTTTGAACCGTATCAATTCACTTTGTAACGAATGAACCGAGTTTACACGTCGCATCGAATAATATGTACGTCATCATATGACTTCATGTTGAATTAAATGGCCTGTCATTGAATGGTTTGTAAATATCCTCATTTTGACGGTTATGGCTTCCCATACTAATGCACTATCGTGTTCTCGCGGCATAGAGATTCCCCAGGCGTGTTAAAGTAATTAGCACGAGACCTTCACGACGTTACTTCGTACAAACACAATTAGTGGATCTGAACAATTCACTGCACCTTGCTTTGTTGAGCTCCGGCACAAAAACAAATGTTTTTCATTGGGAATTAAAATACAACACGTTAAAAAGCGGTTCATTAAAAGGAATTGCAACAGAAATGTAAATATTAAGAGATAGCCATGCTAAGAGTTTTAATCTAGGACGGTATGTAAGTGGATACAGTCTGAGCATTTCGTTTTACGGCGACGCGATAGAGAAGATGTAAAACGTAAATTCAAAACATAAAACCACTCACGAACCGTCCCAAATTGAAAATATTAACATGATTGTCTCAATTCTACTGCAAATCAATTTACTTACTAGGAGCATAGGTTCAAATCATATATATTTAAAATAGTTTGTTTTCCCTTAAAGGTCTAAATACAGAATTACCTCTCTTGTCCATGACGGTAGAAGATTCCTACACCTAGTGAAAATCTAGGGCTGTGTTAATCGGTTTGCTCTCAACTTGGAAATGTGCGACCGTTCTCTTATTTCTGCCTTCAGGTGACAATATTGGAACATGTTCATGACTTCTGTCAAGTTTGGATGCACTGGGTGATTTTCAAGGAAGATAAGACATTTGAAAATGGGTAGGAATACAGTTGAATTATTAGTGAAATGGAGTTAGTTTTGAGGGGTGCTGAAAAAGACTGGATTTAAAAAAAAAAAAAATCTGGTCAACTTTTGATTTTTTTGTGGATATTCTGAGCTTCAGATGAAGGTTTGCAGATTGAGGGGAGATTTAAAGACAAATGGACATTTTACAGTATGTTTGCAGTGGTCCACAAGTGACGGTTTCTATATATATTATATAGTGTTGATAAATTCACTAGTGAGACGTCTAACAATTCCGATTCGTGGGCGCAGCTATTTAGTTGACGTTATCAAATGACGTAGTTTATAATTGGGAGTTACATATATCTAACACAGTTTATTTAAACATTCAATGCTGAATGGTTATTTTTTTTTATTATTTTTTAGCATTCCTATCAAAACCTCCGACGTCACGCCTTTCAACCGTTAGGACGTAATTTTAAGCGACTTTAAACGCCAGAAACCTTTCAAAACAATTGAAATTGTTACAAGCAGGATAAAGCTGCATATTTCCTTCGTTTCATTTTGAGAGTTATGCATGCAATGTAAGTTGTGAGAATGTGTTTGTATTATGTTCAGTCTCTCAAAAATGTGTGTGTTAATACATAAAATCCATGTCAGACAAGAAATAAAACATTTCCAACGAGTTATATTGTGCGAGATCAAAACCTGGTGTTTCGGACTTGAAACACATCAAAACGGCGGACCAACAGCCCTTGGTATTGATGATCTTCAAGTCCTGCCCACCAGGTATTGATGATCTTCAAGTCCCGCCCACCAGGTATTGATGGTCTTCAAGTCCCGCCCACTGGATATTGATCTTGGACAGTATAAATCCGCTTCATTACAAATATATTCGAACATCATTCCATGCGGGGCGCCATTTTGATGGCTGATCCGGACGGCTAGACACAGCCTTCATGTATAATATATCATTTTATTCTCCGGCATATACTTGTTCTATCTGCTATGTTCTTTGAAGTCTCAATAACGTCTGATCTAAGTACCTGGACAAACGACTTTAGATCCAACTCTTGTTTTACAGTTAAAACCATGGAAAACAACCGCCTGTTAACATAAATTGTCCAATGTCACGCAAGACGGCAGTGATCGTTTTCTAGTAATCATTCTGTTCATGCTTCCGTTACCAAAGGGATTCCATCTGACAGTATGCTTTTATCGTTATCAATGGCATACCATCAGTATTGTAGTCCAGAAACTAGACTTTGTGTAATTTAAACATATTTTTTCATAAATACACAATAACAACATTTAGCAATGGAATACTGCATTTCATACTGTGAAATATAGTTTTATTTTCACTGCCGGAACTACATTTGTTTTGGAAAATGACCGTTAAATTTATATTTTGACTTGGAATTGTTCGAGTTTAAATGAGTTATGTTTTTGAAAATCGGTCATGTATTTTACGAATTGTTGTCATTTAAAGTACCGTAGAGAGGATGTCAGTTTGCCGGACCGATTTAATGTTTTTAAAAACAACCTTTACCTTTTCAGACAATTGGTATGAAAGAAGTATCTTTGGCATGGACATAACTTAAATAACAAAATGAGTCGCAGTGTCTTGAAATCAGCCTAGTATTTTAAAGTTATGGTGGCGAGTTATAATAGCAACTTTTATAAGGCATAAAATCATAACGTTTTTGTCGTGAATAACATATTTTGTTTCATCTCAAACGCTTATATGTTCACTCATGCTTCGTATTTTTTGAAAGTATCAAGCTTGCTGGCTTTGAGATGAAATAAAATATGTTGTTTGTTTTCACCACAAACAAAAATATCCTCCATGTTCAAGAAAAATATAGGATTTTGTTCCCTTCCTTTGTGTGGTATCAAATATAAATAATCAATAAATCATAACATATTCAATTTGTCATACACGAGTACTTTGGTGATGCTGTCCTTTAGAAGGTATAATCATATGGGAGATCAGTAATCTTAACTTGGTAATGTATACTGCCTCCCTCGTGTATGTTTTATAATTACAAAACACTATTGTATCAATAATTAATATAGTTTTGGACATTGATACAATTCAGTTCTATATCTAAATATCTAAATATTTTATTTCTCATGGAATCAAAGGCAATTTAATGTTGGAAGCCAAATGGGCGAAACGTTTAACCTTCACTTTCTAAGGACTATTATAAAATTAATGAATAGAGATCAATTTGATATCATGCTACACATGTAATTAAGTTCTGGATAGGGCATCTCATTTAGTTTCAAACTATGAGTTTGTACAAGCATTGTACATTAATATGAAGTCGCATAATATTATTATTACTGACACACAATATTTATGTTTGTATTACATAAAGATAGCCACGTCAGTCGGATGGTGGACGTAACATGTAGGGTCCCATATCTGAATATATCCTCCAGGCACATTGAGAACCATATGCATCTATTTGAAGTTAACATGATGGCCTCTTTCTATTGCTGCTACAAATGACTCAAGATAATATGTGCATGATCCGTTCAACAATATGGAAGGGAATCAAGGTCAAAAGTCTTAATGTGTTAATTGTGTTTCTGCAATGTCTCATGTGTGTAAATATTGCATATTTGTTTTTTCTTTGTTGCAAATGCAACATTACAACCTTGCAACTTTCAAACGCCAAACATCCTAATGCGTCCAGTGTATACTCCACGATATTACATGTATGTAAAAATGTAATACATCACATTTCCTTGTGACAAATGCTAACATGCAACATTGCAACTTCTTAAGTCGTATCAGTTGCATGCGTGGTAAATACAACATTACAAACTTGCAAGTTTCAATGCTTTTAATTTCAAATTTAGAGTGTTTAATGGTTAATTTTACGTAGTAGATACAACTTGTGCAGCAGACATCTATATCGATTGTAGCGCCGCTTAACGTCATAATTTCGACGATTGCACCATTATGACGACAGGTGGCTAACTGTATCTACTAACTGGTCCCTTGTAAATCGCAATTTCTTGGTTCAAATATAACTTGCGCTTTCAGAGTTGTCTCATACTGAATCTGTTGTTATCGGAATTCGCTGGACATGTTATGATTTTAAGTTCGTCTGATGTCAATTATTTTCAAAAGTAAGCTATAATAACTGTGACCGAGGTGAGGGATCGATGCGCTAAGGTATAATGTATCTGTCGGACATACGTTTACAGTAAATAATGCTTTAAATAAGTTATTTGCACCAGAGTTGTGGTAGCGGGGTCGAAGCAGGTAAAATGCTTTTGCTCACATTTCGCTTTGTTTCGCTCATGCACAGACATATTAATAAATAATAATAAATTGTTATTAGGTCTGTGGCTCATGCTAATTCCTCAGACAACAAAGTGTAAAATAGCTATCACTGGCGCGTAACTATAGTTAGGAAATAACTTCTTCTGGTTGTATATATATAGGTTATTTTAATCAATTAAATACTTGTATAACTAATGTATTTAAACAATTTTAAAACATATACCAATCCTGATGTACTTCCTTTAATCAGTGATAGAAAATAAACGAACAAACCCTTCTTCGGAAATGACGCTACCATTACATAAAATTAAAATTGATTATGGTCAGTATCAGTTGAAAGAAATAGAAATAACTCATTCTTCATTATAACTTCTATACAGTGATAATGAACATGTACCTATACTTGCTATATATTTTATATTTTAGCATCTGCATATCGTAGTATATCAAGAAACCAGGACAGATACTCATACGATGATAACAGCAGCCAGTATTTGTGCCATTCCATAAAGGAAACGGGACACATTCATGACCTCTTGCTGTCACATGAAACTATCCATCTTGCAACTGTGTATTTAAGTTCTGCAGTTGCGACTGGATAGTGATTTGGGATAAGCATGTTATTTCAACAATCATGTATTTCATCACTTACATCTGCCAATTGATTTCTTTTCATATCACAAAACAGACTTACATGACAATTGTAAGTATTAACTAAAGTCTATCCAACAAACTGTTACACATACTATGTTGGGACCTTCTTAGATCAAGTTATTAAATTGCTTAAACATACAAGAACTGATTCTAATTCTCAACAGAGCAAACCTAAACCATGTTATGGAAAAAAATAATTTAAAAAATGAATTGTGTAACGGAAGACCATAATGGCATTCTATATTTTCTGTAATACCCTGAGCAATTTTACCTACGTATATATACTACTCAAAATTTGCTAAGGATTCTTTTTTACTGTCTAAATTTCTTGCTGAGCTAAATAGCATTATTTCTATTTTACCTGAAATTATTTAGGGCAGTTTATGGTCATCAGAAGCACGCAGTATTGAATTGTTGAAGTATCAATGAAATTAATATCGTTATTGTGAATTAATTTCTAATAAAAGTATATGGAAGAAAAAAGTTAACCTTAGCAAATTTTGAGTAGTATATTAACTGTGTTTAAAACACGGCAATCTTGGAGTGTTAATCAATTTGCGGCTTACATACATTTTAATTAAATTTTGAGTTTTAATTTGTTCTTATCATTCAATCAAGGGTACATATAATATTGGTGCAATATAACCAATAGTTAGTAATATGCAAACACAAAATCAATTTGATTAATATAAATGCCTGAACAATTGCATATATGTGCAAAAAGTATATATAATAAAACAAGAGGCCCAAGAGGGCCTGTGGACGCTCTACTGGCTAATACGGCTCTTATAACATCAATGAAGCGAGAGACTATCGTCTTAAAGAGGCAAAATATAGCATTTTTAACTAAATTAAGAGCCATAACTCTGCCATTACTGGTCCGATCTGGCTGGTTTTCGAACTTGGCCGGTAGAGATAATAAAAAAAAATTAAAAAAGTAAAGAAATATAAAAATAATAAAGAAAAAAAAGTAAAACAATCTGGTAAAGTTTTGTAAAGATCAGATGAAAAATAAAGGCCCTATCGCCTTAACAAGGCAAAATATAGCATATTTAACGAAATCAAGGACCATAACTCCGCGGTTACTGGTCCGATATGGCTGGTTTTCAAACTTTTCCGAGATTTTATTGACATTAACAATCTGGTAAAATTTGATAAAGATCGGATGAAAAATGAAGGCCCTATCGTCTTAACGAGGCAAACATTTTAACTAAATCAAGGGCCATAACTCCGCTGTAAATGGTCCGATCTGGCTGGTGTTCGAACTTATCCGAGCTTCTATTGACATTAACAATCTGTTAAAGTTTGGTAAAGATCAGATGAAAAATGAAGGCCCTATCGACTTAACGAGGCAAAATATAGCATTTTTAACTAATTCTAGGGCCATAACTCCGCTGTTACTAGTCCGATCTGGTTGGTTTTCAAACTTATCCGAGCTTTTATTGACACTAACAATCTGGTAAAGATCTGAAGAAAAATGGAGGCCCTATGGTCTTAACGAGGCAAAATATAGCATTTTTAATTAAATCAAGGGCCATAACTCCGCTGTGACTGGTCCGATATGGCTGGTTTTCAAACTTATCCGAGCTTTCATTGACAGTAACAATCTGGTAAAGTTTGGTAAAGATCAGATGAAAAATGAAGGCCTATCGTCTTCAACGAGACAAAAGTTAACGACGGACAACTCGGCATCCCATAAAAACAAAAATGCCATGTGTCCCTTTAAATTTACAATTGGGATTATCCAACGACTTCAGTGCTTACAGATGCGAACTGCCATCCAAAGCTGACAGAATACTATCAGTCAAACACAATTTTTTAAACATACAAAGGATATATATTTCTTCCATTTTTTCACTGTGATACAGCTCTTTTGTAGTTAACATTGTGTTTGTTCTTTATTTAAATCCATTTCAAAGCAGTCCAGATGATATTTTAATGTTGCAGTCACATGACGTAAAAGATGTTTGTATAATTATCCAATGCTGGTTGTAAATGCCTGACAGAAAAAATGTACATGCCAGTCATAGAAAACCATTTAAATGTCTACATAGGATAAAGATACTTTCTCTTCTCGAGGAGAGTGTTATTCTGTAGTGACATCTCATCTTTGCTCAGAAAGTTCTAGGTCCATTCTCCATAATTTATTGAGATGTAAATGGAGGATGAGCCTGGTATGTTCATTCCTGTTAGGTGCCATATAACCTTTCTTGTGTAGGTGCGGCATAAAGTCCCAATTCAATTCATCTTTGCTCATATGATGGATTAAAGATGTTGGAACCAACATGGTTGTAATGATCCAGGGCAGGACAATACCATTCGTCTGCTCGCTATGTTGACTGATAGTGATAATGTTATAATTGTATTCAAACACACTTATCAATTAATGCAGTCAGTAAAAAGAATCCAATAAATGCAATAATTCAGTAAATGAATAAAATAACTATCTTTCAAACTCAATGATTTATTTAATTTACCTCAAGATCTGGATTTAATGTCGATCAGTATTGCTATGTCTGAAACTGCACTTTATATACGTTCTCGTCGATATCTCGTAAAATCCTGTCCATGTATTATTTGACATATTGTTCACCACATTTCTTGAATAACTAGAACTGTCGCCGGAGGCGGAAGAATACCCCTGCTGGCAACTTTTTTTTTGATATACAGACATATGGAAATAAAATGGCCATAACTCCTATAAACACTATCAAAGCCATCAGGTTTTAGAGAAATATCGCGGACAAGAATTTTACTTCAAGGTATGAAATGCATTAAAAATACAAAGGGCCATAACTCAGTGGAAAATTATTGATCCAGACACCATGACAGTATGCACATCTGCACTTGATATTGATACTTCCTAGCAAGTTTCAAAAAAGTCTAACCAGGAGTTTTAGAGAAATAGCCCGGAACAGAGTTTTGTGCGGAAATAGCGCGGACAAGAATGCATCTACGGACAGAAAGACAGACAGATGGACGAACCGAATCCAGTATAGCCCCCACAAACTCGTTTGCGGGGGTATAATTATCGAACCAGAACATCATGATAGTATGCGCATCTCCAATCGATATTAATACTTCCTAGCAAGTTTCGTGAAATTCTAAGCAGGAGTTTTTGAGCAATAGCACGGACAAGAATGTGTATATTAGAAATACAAAGGGCCATAACTCAGTGGAAAATTATCGAACCGGAACGTCATGATAGTATGTGCATCTCCACTCGATATTAATACTTCCTAGCAAGTTTCTTGAAATTCTAAGCAGGAGTTCTTGAGAAACAAGAATGTGTCTACGGACAGACAGACGGACGGACAAGCTGATTCCAGTATAGCCCCCACAAACTCGTTTGCGGGGGGTATAATGAACAATGCGACCTGTGTATCTCGGTCAACAGAAATTACAAACAAGTCGGGTTTACTACTCTGCCAAACGTTCTTCTGTGACAGACTGTAGTGCAAATGGATTTATAGCAACATTTATTTTATTTCAAATTTAAGGTTACCGTATGTAACTTGAGCCACTATGAGGCGTAACATTAAACTCTGTAAGTGTAATTTCAGTAAAATGTAAAATATATAAATTGTCCGGCATGTATAAAGGTAACCTGTATTGTATGCACATACAGTCATTGTTGGCTTGACAAGATAAATGCCATATCATAACAAAATGATTTTACGGTCAATTTTAAAACAGGTTTCCGTAATTAAATTCATCAAAAATGGCACAGCGGAATAAGTCCCATACGGTTAATGTTTACCTTTTCAATAGTATTTCTGCATGGGCAGCCATCTTGAATTTTCAAAGGAAGAGTTTGTTTATTAAGTGATTTGTATGGCTGATTACCACAGCAGTTCAAAGATATTGCACAAGATATTGCCCCCCACCCCCACCCCCACCCCCAACTCACACACACGGGGCCAACGGCTTTACACCCCTCCAAATGATTGCATACTTTCAAAGTTACTTGTGTAAGATAATAGTCCGTTTGATATACCTTGGATGTGGTCCCACTGCAGCTTGAATCCATGACTTCTAGGACCTATAGGCCCTGTAGGCCCGGGCCTACACCTCTCTCCGAAAGATGAAAAAAATAAAACTGCCAAAAAAATGCAATAAAAAGTGAAGGATAAGGTGGGTAAGGGGTAAAAAAAATAATTCAAACTTGCTATGATTTGTTTGTGTTTTTTGCATGTGAAATTGCATTTTGCTCTCCCATATGGTTCATGAGTAATCGATGTTAATTCATAACTTTCACATCCGGTCAACTTCCGATAGGGTGAGATATTCAGTAGGTGAAAATAAATATAAACTAGTTTTATAAAGGGCTAAAGTCAGTTAGGCACCAACGATAAACAGAGAGTTTAACCCCTACCAGAATCATCATTGGGGGTGTATTATTTTTATTGATCACTGATTGGTCAAATTATTTTGATGATGTCATGTGAAAGTTATGAATGTGTCCTAAAATGCACCAGAAGCCACCATTTTAAGTTTATATTGTGGTGTGCGGGGGGGGGGGGGGGGGGTGGCGGACTCCCCTAGATTACTCACACCAAAGGTTCTTGAATGTCTGGGCCTACACCTTCAAATTAGGCCAGCTATGCCCCTGGCTATCCACCACAACCAGTAAAAACTAAATTTATTTGTTATTTAACCTTTCGGTCACATTAATATAATTTTTTTAAAATAACATCATAAACAAAAGAAAGTCTCTGTTCATAAAAATCCACTGACTCGACAATATTCAAATGTGGTCCATGTAAAATAAAGGTGGGTGGGGTGCGAAAATTCATAAAACTGATATAACCTGCAAATTCGACCTGTCATCACAACGTTGGTGAAAAGAGCTTAAGATAAAGAATTTTTCAAACAAAATGTACACGAATTATATCAATAACGGTCGTATTGCATCGAATTCTCACCTCGGTCACACCTGTTGTTTGTCAGGTATGAGTGAAACTATTTTTTAAACACAATTTTTCTCTGAAATTTAACAACTTGTTGACACTTTTACCCACAATGCCTAATTCGAGCGCAGTAGGGGAAGGGTACCAGACTAGTCAATGTCAAGGTAATGAAGGGATCAGTAATTATTTCAATAGTTCAATTTACCGCCACCTGTTGTCATAATGTCCAATGACTATTACAATTTGAGAAGTTCCTAATGAGTATTACAAATTTAGAAGTGCGTAATTCGTAATTTGCCGAACTTGGTAGTGGGAGCAATAAACAAATTGAATCTTGTCGTTTCAAGTTTGTTGTCTCGTATTTACAACTATAAAGTGGTAAGTATGCAACTTGAATGTTGTACAATGGACACATTACAAACTAAGACAATTGGAACTCAGAAGTAGCAATGTTGCATATTTGCATTTATCACAAAGAAGTAAGAGGTACCACATTTTTATACACATGGGATATCAGGAGACACATTAAGACGTTTAGCGTTTGAAAGTTGCAAGGTTGTAATGTTGCATTTGCAACAAAGAAAAAACTAATCTGCAATATTTACACACATGAGACATTGCAGAAACACAATTAACACATTAAGACTTTTGACCCTGATACCCTTCCATACAACAACACCTAAATTATTCGTTGTATTCAAACATTAAGCTGAAACAGCGTTGCTAATGAGTAAATAATCTAGTTTTGGAGATGGTTTTAGAACTTAATTTCTTAATAGATCACAAGTCGGGACTTAGTCATCTCTGTTCGCTCCTGAAAGCATATGATGTCTATAAACTCCGTTGATGCGCGCCATGAATGCACACTCACCGTTTGTTAGCATACAAGCTAAAGTGGTATTGACGATATACCCGACACCAGTTGCTCCATTGAATAAACAGGACGAATTGATAGCAAACAAAAACAGATACATTTATAAGCACACTATAACTTACACACATTACACACATGCCAATCTAGCAAGCGTGAGTCTCCTAATTGATAATACGTGTACCGTTATCACGTACTGTAAACACAGTAAAAGATAAGTAATCTACACAATGCTAATGATGCTATCTGTTATGTTTCTGTAATGTAAAAAAAGTAAATAAGTAATACTTCCCCATTGCCATTCTCCTGTTTTTTAAATGTCACGCAAGTCCGCAATTATTGACAGCCATTCTTGACTTCGGAGATTCTATTTAATAGAAAAAAACTGATTCTTTCACGGCTCTAAATCTGTATATTATAGTATATATTCTCTATATCCCACGACACATTCATTAATTTAAAATGACACATGTGTAGCAACCTAAACAAGACATACTTATAAGCACAAACAAAACGTAAACTCATGCACATGTACTATAATTTTCCGATAACACTGTAAGCGATACGTTATTACATTGTAACTGAAACATAAACCAAATATTACATGACATCCTTGAAGGGTCTACTTTGTTTGTTTACTTCATGGACTTTTGACGTCTACCTGAATCCCTGTATATCTTCTGTTTATCTTCTGTTTATCTTCTGACTGTCCCCTCATCCCATCAATCCTGTCTTGAAGTACCCTTTACTGTTATTCAGTTGTGTACGCTCCGACTTCTTGTAGCTAATAGGTAGATGTACATAGAATTTAAATTCACATATACATGATCATCGCTGTGCTATTTAGTCTGTTTAGTTTGTTAGAGGATACCCTGACAGGGATTCCGTCATATACACTGTTCCGATTTATTGGATTGACAGTATGGCAAGAGTGAAAAAACCCACCCCCACCCCAACCCCCTGCCCGCACACACTCCACACACTTATTTGGACCTGACCGTTCCAAAGCAGTACCCATATTATCAAATCTTGTGTTTGGGATGTCTCACTGTTTACATGTACGTTGAATATATATATGATATATATATCTAAATTTATCACATAACTTACGGTGTGGGAGTGGAATAACATCATTCTATATTTTGATATACCACTAGTTATATAAGTATGCAAATAAGCCTAGTATGCGCTGTCAAATAAATCGATAATGACTATGATCCAATTCTCACGGTTTGTCGGTTTAGCGTGATAAAGCGACAGGCAAAATGCAATAAAAGTCGATATGTGAGTTATATGATAAATAGAATCTAACATTCGTTCTCTTTCATTATTGAATTTATTAAACTCGTTAGCAAAAGTGATATAATTATATCAATTTTGCCAACTCGTTTAATAAATTCAATAATGAATGAGTACTCATGTAAGATCCTCTATGTATTGCATGGCAGTCCGATGTTGCCTCAGCTGTCCATGTGACGTCGTACAGGAATGATAGAATACAAGTGTTATTATTTTATACATTTTATAACTGTTGAACTGTTATGTTAACAAAACAAAAAAACAAGTGCTTTCGAAACATTTAAAACAAACACCTTTGCTTTCATGCGAGGTTTCATAACATTTAATTTAAAGTTTTTATAGATATACTTAGCACTTTCTTTTATTTTTTTACATATTATCATTATTTGATAGTTCTGTTTACTTAATTCCAAACACTCTTCGTATACGTAATATGTAGTGCCATGCATCATTTGAAATGACCTTAACATATACTATTATCGGAACACTAGCCTCGTCACTCAGCAGCGCTTTCATCGGCGATAAGCTTTAATTTGAAAATGAGCACTGGTATTTAAGCACCACTTCGAAAAATGGTGGATGCTGAACGACATGGGACAGCTACATACCGCTAATACTCCCAAACCAAGTCAAAGGGATGCAAGATGCGAATTCTCATTCACTTAGAACAGTCCATTGATTCATTTTAAAATTATTTCATATTTATAATTTTGGAATTCTTCATTTTAAGAAACTCATTACTCAGTGTAGATTAGAAATCAATCAACCAATCAGAATGCTTCATTCATATTGAAAACGACTTGCTTCTATAATGTCATAACTTCTTGGTATTATGAGATCAATTCCTGGTATTCTGACATCAATTTGTTCTATTGGGATTTCATATATTTTGCTCAATCTCTTTTGAGATTAATTGAGTGCATACATTACTAAAAAAAATCAGATTAAGACTGTTTGTATCTCTCATTGAGTTATGTTTTTCTTGAAATCACGAATCACCTTACTCTACATATAAAATAATTCCGACATGAATTGTCAATACATCAAATTGCGTGTCAAACTTGTACTCTTCGAGTAAAACCAAGTGTAGGCGCAAAAGAAGCAATCGCCTCAGATGTGCAGAGGAGACTGGAAGTCAACGTGCAGCCCCAATATCTGACCATGAAATAAACAAACAAAAAAACAATGACTAAATAAATGGTGATGTGGAACTTTTGCTTGATAACATAAAGACAGTAAGATAAATTAGTCACCTGGTTACCTAACGTCGAATTCGAAAGTGTCGATTCAACAAAGTTATTTTGTAAGCATTAGTGTTAAACGCAATATGATTTAAATCGAGTTCATTGTTTACGTTAAACCATAAATAGTATATGACAGTGGTGACACTGTAATAGCCCGCATACTAATACAGTAACTATTTCCGCCCACACTAAACCTCCAATTTGCGAAGCTGGGACAGCCTCGAAGAACTAATTCTCTTATTCACATACTTGTACATATATACATGTATGACCCTATTGTCAACCCTTTTTATGTTTGTGACCTCATATCTCTTTATTCCTTATTAACATTGCAATTCATGTTTATCGTTTTGCATGTTTTGGGGTTTACTGTGTTTTGTGATAGCTACATTTCCTGTTCGACTTTTATACTTATTTCTATAATGACATTTGATACATTTTGAAGATGGCATTTATAAAGGCAATCAATACAGTACTGCTACTGCTGTATATAATAGGATTATTACTATAGTAACTTGTTCTGGAAGTCGTAGGTAAATGCCAGATCATGATCGCACGAGAGGCGTAGCCTGGAGTGTGATCCTATTCTGGCATTTACCTACGAGTGGTGATACAAGCTTCAGAACAAGTTACTATAGTAATGATCCTTTTATTATATACCTCTTTACATATCATTAAAATAGAATACATGTATCAAAAACAACAAATTAAAACAAAATTATATAAAGTTCAATTACTGAAAACGACATGAAAACATGTACATTACACCAGGGACTCAGATAAACGGGTCCTGATTACACGCACATGAAAACATGTACATTACACTGCAACAACTACACCTGTGTTCATTACACATCAAATTCTAGTGAATTTACCAACTGACATAATCTTAAATTAATTAATTAACCCACAATGTTTACAAACGCACAAACAAACATTCTGATAGTTCACATTTCATGTTAAAACATCCATTGTGCTTAATGTATTACTAGCTGGGCAATTCCCAACATGCCAATCTGACATTTTCCAAAATTTATTTTTAGTAGCATACAGATAACCTGTAGTGTGATACAGGTTGTTGTATTCCATTGTAAGAAAATTAAGGTACTATGTATATATTATTGATAGGTATATAATAAAATGTGGTAATGGATAAAATCGCTCGGGTATTATTAAATTGAACGTCAATAATCTTATTTTTGTATCGGACATAGCACCTCGGGTATGGTTTTACACTCACAGAATATGCTTGTTTAAATATTTATATATTGCTATAGTTGTTGTCTCTGCTCTAATTGCAAACTAATTCATATTTTACGATGATATCAATGACTATTTAAACAACGGCGGAAACAGTGTGCCTCTTGAATGTGTACGTACCATTTCTCTTAGTTGAACGTGTCTATGTCGTGTATGAAACCATGGCTTGCCACGATCACGCACACATGAACGTCGAAATATCTCTAAAAAGAAAATCATAGAATACAATCTATACTAAGAATAAATATTGCAGTATATAGTTACTGTAATGTATCGCACTGGAATTAAAACATCATGTGTTGTTGTTTTTTGTGTAAAATTAATAGTGAGTTCAATTTGGTGTAGCAAAGGCAGCTAAAGTTAGAACAAAATGTTGAAGTGAAATAAAGATTAAATGTGCAATTTAAGTGCTTTGCTATATAACAAGAAAGCTCTATATTCGCTATTTTTATATTAAGAAAAGACTTAAGGAGCTGGACGGCGAAAAGAAAAAAGACGTATTATTATAATCACCTTCGAGTCTTTATCCTCAGCTTTTCTCAGTTCTGCAAAACCAGTAATCATTTTGGGAAAAGCTTCGACAAAGTGAAGTGCAATACAGTTTCTTAAGTGAACGTTTTAAGATATCGCCCTGAATGATATAGGTGAAATTATAAGTAGATCTTACAGAAAACTACCTACCATCACTTGCTTCATTATACCCACGTTTTTGAAAAAAACAGGGTATATTAGAATCGCCTCCGTTTGTCCGTCTGTCCGTCTGTCCGTTACCGCATCTCCTTCTAAAGCGCTGAACGGATTCAACCAAACTTAGGGTGTGACATCACCATATGATGACGGCGTGCAAGAGCACTATTATTTTTGGCTCCGAGTCCATGGGCCTTTAGTGGGTGTTGGTGGGGGGTGGGGGGTGGGGGTGGGGTGGGTGGTGGGGAGGGGGGTTCAAAAGGTCAAATAAACTAAAAATTCAATTACACTGTCATTTTTTCATATTTTTGCACATAACTTGGTATATGTAATCGTCTATAAAAGATATTAAACAACATATCAAACGATTTTTATATTTCGCATACCCGAACGTCTGCCCTGGGGCCAAGGGTGGGTGGGGCGGGCGGGATTTGGGGTCATTTTTTTCATATTTTTTTTTTTTTGGTAATTATGTCTCAAATGAAAAGTTATGATGATGGCTCTGCACCCAGGGTCCCTCAGAGGTCAAAAGGTCAAATACATTAAAAATTCAATTACACTGTCATTTTTCCATGTTCTTGCACATGACTTGGTGTATGTAAACGTCTATAAAAGATAAGCAACATATTAGATGATTTTATTATTATACCCATTCAATTACACTGTCATTTTTTCATATTTGTGCACATAACTTGGCATATATGTAATCGTCTATAAAAGATAAACAACATTTCAAACGATTTTTTATTTTGCAAATTCGAACGTCTGCCCTGGGGCCCAGGGTGGGTGGGGCGGGCGTGGGGATATGGGGTCATATTTTTTTTGTAATTATCTCTCAAATTAAACATTATGATTATGGCTGTGGAGAGCTGTGGTCTAGTGGTAGATCGTTGGACCCATGATCCAAAAGTCGTTGGTTCAATTCCCGCCATTGTCATATGCGTTGTGTCCCTGAGAAAGACACTTTATCTGCATTGCTTGGTTCTGGTTCTACCCAGAAAGACATCGACAGTGATTCAAATAAGTCCATAGAGCTTTCGTTAGAATCGATGTAAATAAATAAGTTTAAACTAAATGATTTTATTATTTTTATTATATCGAACTCGGACCATCTGCCCGTGGGCCCATGGGGTGTGTGGAGTGGGGAGGGGGATTGTGTGTGAGGGGGATTTGGATTTCTTTTATATAAATATGTCTCAAAGGAAACATGATGATGGGTATACATTTGTTTCCTCCTATGTTATAGTTGGGACTGGAGGAAGGGGCATCAAATACACTGATAATGCAATTACGGTGTAATTTTTCATACTTTTGCACATTAATTGGTATAATAGTCATCTATTAAAGAGATACACAGCATGTCAAATGATTTATTATTTAAAACTTGGACGTCTTGGAGAGTAACAGGGGGTCAATTTATTTAAAAATAATTTCTCAGATGAACATTTTGATGAAGGGATTACATTGTATATAATGTGGGTGGGGGTAGGGGGGTGGGGGGGGGGTGGAGTGGGGGGGGGGAATCGTAGACCCTGAACATTTCATTTTACAACTAGTTAAAAACAAAATATACCGGAATGAATAAATAGCATTTGTTAAATGCTATTGAAACTTGAACTTTTAAATTAAGCAGAATTGCTGATTATTTTGGGGGCAACGACCAAACGTTACATTGGCGTATCGAGTTATCATACTTATTAAACAGTTTATAAACGAAAGTGTTTGCTGGCAGCAAACTACTTCTAAATCGGTGATACCGAACCGTTTGACAATTATGTAAAGAAACGAAATAACTTTACTGTCATATATTAAACGTATAAGTTTTAAAGTAGAATAATAAACGCTCACACTTCTATAATATATCAACTAAATGAATACATATCAATATACAAGATTCAACCTCCCCCACTCACTCCCAACCACCCCCTTCAACAGACACACACACGTTTAGCGTCGACGTCAAGGACGTAAACATTTAGTGACGTCACGTGTTGGGAATGAAATAGAGACACGGAAAATTGCTGAATACAAAATAAACTGTGTTAAAGGTTGTTTGTTTTTAAGATAGGTATTAACACATTTGTTATTTGGATTCTTGACAGGGGACATGGGCTCACATTCCCAGCCTGGGAAGTATATTCCACCTCGCCTGACGTCTCGGGTAAATATAATTTCCAGACAGGAAATCTGAGCTCATGTCCCCTGTCAAGAATCCAAATATACTCTCAATATACTTTTTTTCTAGAGAAACGCAATCATATGGTTTACAAATAATCACTGGAGTCTAACTAAAGTGAAATATTCACCCACTGTTTCCGACATTGAGCTTTCAATCATATTACTAATATTTATTTAATGGCATAACTCGTAATTGTATAAACAAACACGAGGTTCCACATCAATTAGCAAATTACGATAATTCCTTTTCACTATGAATTCAGTCTTAAACACGTATCAAACACGCTATTATATATGGCAGTCGGTAACGATTTAACGTTTAATGACATCAAGATTGCACTGTTTAGTGATGTTTTCTGTGAAAAAGTAGCTTATTTTGAACCAAGAATCACTATCATTAAAGTAGAGTTTACATGTCTCTAATAAATCATAGCATACTGTCAGATCTCATTAAGATACTTATTGTTTACTAAAACCTGTCCTGAAATATTGATAGATAGCGGTAATAGCCTCCTTGTGTGACACGAATAAATCAGGAGTACAACAAGAAGAGGATCATTTCATAATTACGCCATTATTACGGAAAAATAAAGGGCGGTAGTGCGACTTCATCATGTTATCATACGTGGTAGCAAAGTCCGTACATGTAACTATAATGCAGGAATACAAGAAAGGTTTTACGCAAGCGTAAAAAAGTTGTCTAGAGAAAACGGCATTATGTCTGAGGAGTCTGGAACTGGAAAACGGTTTAAAAACAACCAATACATCAAGCAACGGAGGCTTAAACATATTGAAAGCAAAACTGTCACGGAGACATAAATTGGTTAAGTGCAGCCAGACAATATGTCTTACTAGACACATTATTTCCCAAAGTGTTAACCTTGGGACCCTACCTACATTAGGTAATTCCATGATAAGCATCCACCGTGGAAATTCCGTAAAGTATAGTAATAGCATTAATATAGGCATCGCAGGTGAAGAGAAAAAAACAACCGACATCCGTTTCTCACTGATTGCATTGACATTTTGAATGAACTGTTCTTGACGTATGCATTTGTTAAATAAGAAATCAATCTATTACTAAAAATGCTACATTATAAAAAATATATTTTGTTGTCTGCTATAATATTTAAATTGACCCGCAGTTCTTTTAGCCAGTCACAATATATTGTGACACAGTATAGATAAGAAAGTGTATTTTTCAGCAGAGATGCCAAAGATACCAGCATGTAAATTCTATATTGAAGCGAAAAAGTAACGCAACTGGGAAATTTCCACTATATATTGTATGTACAATATACTGCTGTTAATCGAATTGTACGTGGCTACGTAAGGCCTTTCCTTTCGGAAAAAAGACTAAAACAACACATAACACAGCAAATAGTATTCCTTCAACGTTTCATTATTGACAGAGTACGCGTTTGGCTTAAGCATGTGAAATGGCTCAGTTGTTCAAAGAGGCTTCAACATTTATGAATTTCGTGTTACAAAGTGTACTGTGATTAAAACGTCATCTTGGGATTTCTTTCGAATATTATGTGGAATTAAGTGCGCAGTATATACAATATATAGCGGAAATTCCCGAGTTGCGTTTCGATTCTGTATATAATTGTCGTCAACCTGGATATTAATACAAGTAAACTTCGACCTTTAACAACATCTCTCCGCTCTGTGTACATACTTTATTATGCCTTAGAAGTACCTCGTGCGATGGCGTTCAAATGGATAACTCAAATAACTGTTCAATGCTGCCTTGAACTATACTGAACCAAACAGTTAACGCACCAGTAGACAATACCTTTGATATCTCAATAATAACAATCAATAAATCAAAACAAATTTCATTCTGAACGAGACAAATAATTTTTTCAATAATGACTGTAAATTTAAAAATATCATTCAACATGTTCAAATCACCTGTCTCCAACGGTACCAGTTAGCATGTAATAGGTTCATACATTAAAGGTATTGTCTACTGGTGCGTTAGCTGTTTGGTTCAGTATATTATAAAACAGCGTTACAAAAGTAAATAAAAACTCGGAGACACCGTTCTCTGCTACCGTACCAAATACAATTATAAAAATAAATAATTTATTGATTTTAACAGTTTGGAATAATTTATAGGCCCAATTAAGGTTTTTCCTTTCTACCGAATACTTTTCGAGGCAATGTAGACTAAATGCATTACATTGTTTAATACTTAGTATATGATATACATGTATGTCTAATGTGCTAAATAGGCTAAATAGGCAATACTTACGTATGGCATGCATACACAATGAGAATAACTTTTGTTGAAACCAAAGTTACCACATGGGAATATATTTCTGGCTGACTTAATAAAATGAAAATTATTTCGAATTGAGACATTGCTCTGTCTAAGGATAACTATATTATTAGAACAAATCATTTTACAAGCAACGTACCGTACATTGCACATGCAATTGTAAAATACCGATATTTCCCTTATCATCTACGTATGACTATATTAATGGAATTTTACAAGCAAATTAAAGGAATACTGCACATGCAATTGTGTATTAATTATATTTTTATTGATCATATACGGATAACTATATTAATGGAATAGCAAACCAAAGGAATATGACACATGCAATTGTATACCAATTCTATTTTCCATGATTATCTGAGGAGAGATATATTAATGGAATGGCGTTTTTTTTACAAGAAAACTAAACGACTATTACACATGCAATTGTATAATACTTATATACTCAGTTGCAAAAGAAACTGGACACTTTGAAAATTTTACTTTACACCCTATCCTCTTTATCAAGCGACAGCCCCTAATGATTCGACCTATTGCAAAACATATGACAACATGATATTGGCACTGGAATGATAAAAACGTTGGTACCAAGCTTGGCATATTCATTTTGGATTTTGTCAATTTAATTCTAAAACAAAATTATACAATTAAATCTAAACAAAACTCAGTGTCCACATTCTTTTGCAACTGAGTATATTTCCATTGATCATCTTCCGATGACTGATGACAATATTAATGGAATGAAAGTGACCGTTCCAAGACGTTGCATAATTTTCCAAATGTTTCCAACAACTGTTAAATCAATCAGATGTAGTTGGTTTAGCTGTTATCAAGTTTAATCAATACTGTTATAAGAAATGATTCCATGTTGATCTTAATGGTCTCCCGTTTTCAATCTTTGCAATCTATCATAATTTAAGTCGACGATGTGGTAATGATAAAACAACATGCTTGTATAATATTTATTCCAGTTGAGCTTAACAGATAAAAAATGATTCCATGTGTATCGTTTGTTCGGAATCGCGTTTTCTATTTATCGAAGCACGCCAATTACGAATTTCGAAAAATCCGATGTTTGTGAATTCCTTATTGGAGGGTCTGTTCACGAATTAATTCTGAATAACGGGTATTCTTTTCTTGATCTAATTGATTACATTTATAAAATAAATAGTTTACCTTTCACTTTTCTATTTTAGACTTCACGAACACTGTAAAACTGTGGAAATATTGCCATTGCAAGGATTCTTCCTTTTTGTCTACCCTGTCTCCTGTTGTATATTGACATTTTCATTACATGTTTAGTGTGCTCTTAGTGTGTGGTTCATTTCGAACCTACGGTGCCATTTCATTTGGATGCTGTAGTTTCTATAATACATGTAGCATCTTTCTCAGTTTTGCTGTTTTGGTTTTTCGTTTAACTCGTTATATGGGCATATGAGAGTTATATGGTCATAACATTATTATTAATTAATTAAACTCTTAACTGTACCATATCATCTCTTATATACTCTTTTTTCCGAGTATTTTACCATTATGGTCTGAACGCATGTTTTTCATTAACTTTAAACACCTAACGACCTTTCGGCCGTTCCAAGGCGGTACCCCTGTTGTCAAGCCTTTTATGTTTGTGGTGTAGCATACTTGCGTGTTTTGGTTGATTGTGGTGTTTGAAAAATACATTTCCTGATCGATTTTAATACCTGCTTTTAAACACAAATACCACTGATCTTAATGGTCTCCCGTTTTCAGTGTTTGCAATCTATCATAATTTAAGTCGACGATGCGGTAATGATAAAATAACATGCTTGTATAATAGTTATTACAGTTGAGCTTAACAGATCAATTATCTTAATCACAGTATCCATTGTCTTATGCTATGGCGACACTGTGTTTCCACAGCAACATTGTTAGAATTAATTTTCGTTATAATTAACTAATTAGGACCTCGCATTACAGAAATAATAATATATTTTCCTAAATGAGGTTCTGTGCATGTGTGTGATGACTTGCATAAGTTGAAACATTAAAGCCGAAAGTTACTACATTTTTTTAAATGGTTTTAGAAAATATATTTTGGCTCACATAGTAATAAACATGACTCAGTATGAAAACGTCCTCCCGTAATTTCATTTCCCATGTTGTTGTGTTTTATTTGTTGTTGTTGTTGCTTGTTTGTTTTTTTGTTACTTTTTAGCAACATTTGTATCGTGCCAATTTTTGTTGCAACGGACGGTCAATAAAAACACTTTTCATAGTTTTCTAGTTTTCGAAATTAAGGCATCGCCATTATAAACACATATTCCATGCAATAAGTGCCGTCCCGTCAGCAGTAACACATCGAGGAGTTAAACAGAATGTAAAACATTTGCTTATTTTTCAATTTGAACTAATTTGATATTTTTAACTTGATTTTGACCCCTAAATTATAAAAGATGGACATTATTAAAATATACTTTAAAATGTTTAATAAATGCCATTTCATATAAACATCTTTCTTTTCAAATAAAATACCTTAAATTATTATTTTTTTGAACATGCTCACGTTTTGCGTAATTAATAAATACTTGTGATTTGGCGCCATCTTTTGCGCCATCTTGGATATCTCTGTATGTCTCTACTAAGGTCAAACTTAAAATCATTTATTTCAAGAACTATTTCTTACAATTGTGTTGGTGTATAATAATATGTGTGATACCAAAAATTGTTGTCCCAGTACTAACTTTTGTATAGTCAATTGCCATTTGTTGCACTAGTTTGACCTTTTGACCTAGATGTTGATCCCTACATTCTGAAAAGTGAACAATGTTAAAATTTATTTAACTTTCTATGAAATAATCTATTCAGCTCATTGATGCTCAACTAATTACCTTTTTATCAAATGACATAGTAAATACACAGTATTAAAACATGTGTTTTCGCAAGTCACCAAACTTGGACTGCTGACACAGTTGAACTACTTTCGTGGGTAACGACCGCACAAGCCCACTAATACCAGTCCGATACCCTCAATGACTGTGATTTATGTGTAAGTATAACATAATCACCTCCGATTCTTTATCCTCTTTCTCAATTCTGCAGAACCAGTAATCATTCTGGGAAAAGCTTCGACAAAGTGAAGTTCAATACAGCATGATATCTGTATTTCTCAAGTGAACGTTTAAGACATCGCATTGAATGATATAGGTGAAAGTATAAGTTCATCTTACAAACCAGAAAGGTACCTACCATCACTTGCTTCGTTTTGTTTGCTTTGAGTTTAAGCTTTCTCGAAATATTCTAACCATAGATAATCGTAGACCCTGAATATTTCATTTTAGAACTTGTTAAAAGCAAAATGTACCGGAACGAATAAATAGCATTTCTTCCGCCCACGCCACCAAGAACACCTCACCCCACCTACACACACACGTTTAGAGCGTCGACGTGAAGGACGTAAACGTTACGTGTTCGGAATGAAATAGAGGCACGTTACGGGAAATTTGCTGAATACAAAAGAAACTGTTTGTTTTTAAGATAAGTATTAACAAATTTGTTATTTGGATTCTTGACAGGGGACAACATGGGCGGCTTGGGTAAATGTAATTTCCAGGAAGGAAATATGAGCTCATGTCCCCTGTCAAGAATCCAAATAATAATATCCTCTCAATATCTCTTTATCTTCTTAGACAGACGCAATTATATGGAATCTAGCTAAAGTGAAATATACACCCACTGTTTCCAACATTGAACACATTAAAGCTTTCAATCATATTACTAATATTTATTAAATGGTGGCATAACACGAGGTTCCACATCAATTAGCAAATTACGATAATTCCTTTTCACTATGAATTCAATCTTAAACACGTATCAAACACGCTTTGATACATCTATTACATATGGCAGTCGGTAACGATTTAACGTTTAATGACATCAAGATTGCACAGCTTAGTGCTGATTATTCTGAAAAAGTAGCTCAGTTTGAACCAAAAATCTATCAAGTAGAGTTTACATGTTCAGTCTCTAATAAATCATAGCATACTGTCAAATCTCATCATTTACAAAATACTTATCGTTTACCTGTCCAGAAAAATTCATAGATAACGTTAATAGTCTCCTTGTGTGAGACGGATAAATCAGGATTACAACAAGAACAGGCTCATTTTATAATTACGCGGCCGTGAAAAGTTGCTCCGACTACAAATCAGTAGTGTTATTATTTCCTTTTCCTTTGGGACTATCAAGCCCATTATATATTGCTTTAAACTAGAGTATCGCTTAAGCCGGTGCTAGGAGGAGTGAGAGGTGTTGCATCTTATAATTACCTCTCATGAACACACTCAATAAAACCGAGTCTGCCTCTTTTATCTCTTGTTTGTGTTTGTTGCTTCCAAGAGATCACCTTTTCAGTATTTTCATAGAGCGTTATTATCCCAGAACCAGAGCATATGAACTAGGAAGTTGTGTCGAAACAGTTGTCGTTTCTGTTGTGGAACATTCAGGGTATCGGGTCAAAATTGCATGACTGTGACTTTTTAAACTTTATTTCAGATTTTGATATTTTATTATTTACAGAAACCTGGAATTCAAAAACATCGAATATTAATATTGACGGGTATAGTTATTTTAATTGTCCACGTCCTAAATTTAACCGCAAAGCTAAGAGGAATAGCGGAGGCGTTGTTGTATACTATAAAAATAAATTCTTAAACAATTTAGAACTAATCAGTACAAATCTGAATGGTATAATATGGTTTAAACTTAAAAAAAGTTTTCTACATACCGATGATGATGCTTTTTTCTGTACATGTTATATTCCTCCAGAAGAGTATAATTTATATAAGAATATTAATTCCAGTCTTTTCGAATTCGATTTTTTTCAACACTTGAGTACTGATATAAGACACTATAGCGAGCTAGGCGATGTATATTTGTCAGGTGACTTAAATGCACGCACGGGTCATGTATTGGATTACATTGATGACATACATTTAGACCGTTATGTTAATATGCCGAATGAAAATCTACACGTTACCGATATACCAAATCGTACTAATAATGATTTGCACGTGAATTCTTTCGGTAATAAGCTATTGAACATTATGTAAAGAAAACAATGTGCATATTGTGAACGGACGCCTTTGTCATGGTAAATGTACTTATCATAGTTTGTATAGAAACAGGGCTGTTTCGAGCGCTGTTGACTATTTAATAACTAATACTAGCAATTTTAAATCTTTATCTGATGTTTTTGTGTTTGATTTGACAGAATTTTCGGATCATTGTCCCATTACATTTTCGTTAAATTATGTGTCAAGTGAAAATGGACAAAATAATCGCCGTAATGTCGATAAGATAGTATGGAACCCCGCAGAGTCGGAGAGTTTCTTAAACCTACTTAACTCAAAAAAAATGTTTTCGATAATATATCGGCGAAACTTACATCCGGTGAATGCGATATAAATAGGAGTATCGATTCTCTTTCCGACATAGTGTATAATATATCTTTTCAATGTTTTGGTAAATCATACTCACCAAAACCGCATACTAAAAAAAAGAAAACGCCGTGGTTCGACGCAAATTGCCGTAAAGCTAAATCGGAATTTCTTAAATGTAAACGAGATCTTGCAGAGCAAGTCTCTGAGGAAAATAAAAGGTTATTTCTATCAAGTCGGAGTAAATTTGCATATACAAAACGTAATGCTAAACGTGTTTTTGATATGAAAGAGCAATGTAACTTATCGAATTTAAGTAAAAAATCACCAAGAAAATTCTGGAAATACATTAAAAATTTCTCTAACAAGAAAAACAAGAATCAAAACGATATAAGTATGAGCGATTTTGTTGACCATTTTACGTCAATTTCTAATACACCTCATGATCACTTAAACGTAGAGGATCATAGCCGGACTCCGGATGAGACGGTACGCATCGAAATGCTGGATGCACAGTTCAGTATCGAAGAAATACGCAAAACGATTTCTTCGTTAAATAGAAATAAAAGCGCCGATTATTATAACAATGTAGCTGATTTCTTTATTGAAGCGAACGATTTTATAAGTCCTTATTTGTGTATAATGTTTAATATTATCTATGACTCTGGAATTTTCCCGCGGCTTGGTGTAACGGTGTAATTGTCCCTATTCATAAAAAGGGCGATATTGGTAATCCTTCTAACTATAGAGGAATAACATTAGTAAATGTTATTGCTAAGATATTTTCTCTAACGTTAAGAAACCGAATAAATAAGTGGTGTGAAACCGAACATGTTTTTAATGACGCACAATTTGGTTTTCGTGACAAACGCTCTACCACTGACGCAGTATTTATTTTGCATTCTGTTATACAAAAGGTATTATCGGCTAATTCTAAATTATGGTGTGTATTTATTGATTATGAAAAAGCATTTGATACTGTTATAAGAGATGCTCTGTGGGTGAAATTACTTCAATCTGGTATTAGCTGCAAAATGGTACGTATGATACAGGCTATATATAACAATGTGAAATCATGTGTTAAACTTTCATCGAATATGGATATGTCAGAGTTCTTCGACGTCACGTTGGGATTGAAGCAAGGAGAGCCACTGTCGCCCATTTTGTTCATTTTGTTTATTAATGATATTGTCGCTAATATTAATTTTGATACATTGACTGATAATGACCTAAATATGCTGACAAGGTATCTGATCCTTTTTGCCGATGATATTGTGTTATTTACAACGGACCCAGATAGCCTACAGTCTCAGATAGATAGTATTTACCAATACTCACATAAGTAGGGTTTAAAAATAAATATAAATAAAACTAAAGTATGTATTTTCGAAAAAAGGAAAACAAATCATAATGTGGAGTTTTTAATAAATGGCGAAAAATTTGAAATTGTAGATAGTTTTACGTATTTAGGCATTAAATTTACCCATACCGGTAACCTGTCAAACGCTGTTAAAACTTTATCAGATCAAGCCCTAAGGGCATATCATAATTTGCTATCTGTGTTCGATAGAATACCGTTAGATGTAAAAACCAAATTGTCCTTATTCGATTCAATGGTTGTACCAATTATATTGTATGGAGCTGAAGTGTGGGGCGTGTATAATTATAAAGAAGTGGATAAACTGCATATCAAATTTTGCAAGCATGTTATGGGAGTACGTCAACAGACATCCAATTATGCTGTCTATGGTGAATTAGGGCGATTTCCATTAACTGTTATAAGTAAAGAAAGATCGTTAAAATTTTGGTTAAAATTAATGAGTGATGTTAATTCACCTGTATACAGTATATATATTGAACAATGTAATAGCATAAACGGAAGCTGTTGGGCTAATCGTATTAGAACTATTATTGACAATCTTGGTTATTCGAATTTAGCAAACGATTTTAGGATCAATACCAATTATTTACCTTTACTTAAAAGGCGATTGCGAGACCAGTTTGTTCAAGAATGGAGTATGAGTATACATAATTCGCCTAAACTTGATTATTATGTAAAATTTAAAAACACATTTTGCTATGAAGATTATATTGACAAATTAAAAAGTGATTCTCTACGAAAACATTTTTCGTATTTAAGATTAAGTTCACATTCTCTTGAAATGGAGACCGGGCGATTTAATGGTATTGATCGTGCTAATAGATTATGTAAACTTTGCAATCAGAATGTTATTGAGTCATAATATCATTTCTTGCTGTGTTGTACTAAATACAACGATATTCGTACTCAATACTTAGGCCGCATAGCTTCGCCTACACTCAATAAATTTACATATATCATGTAGTCTAAAAATGGAAAAATGTTGTTAAAAATTTCAAAATTTATCCAAGAAGCTCTTGTAATAAGAAAAAATACCCTTGAAAATATGATTGTTTCGCAAGAATAATATACATGTAATGTATTGTTAAATGTGAAATTATGTTATATATGTTTATTACAATATGTGTTGTCTTTGCCATATTTCTTTGTAAAACTTTGTAAATGGCCAAAGGCAAAATTTGCCGATTGCTGAATAAACTTGAAACTTGAATTATTCATGGATATGTAAATTCAGTTAACTTTTACTGTGTATGGAAACCATTAGAACGCTCTATTCCATATAGCGTATATAGTGACCAGAGAAGCGTAAATTTGCTATACCCCTCGTGTATGGACATATAAAAGGCCTCTTCACAATTCAAAATGACATTTTTTTGGCAGAAATCTTTCCCAAACAGAAGGCGGCATTCTCTCAGAATTTGAGAAAAATTATGAATAATGCAATGTTTTTTGTCCGTTTTGTTAATTCTGAATCAAGCAAGTTAGTAATTACAATAAATAATGGAATAAAATATAAATTAAGCATAGTATCAGTCATCGAAATTAGGATTTCAAACCTTCCGGCTGGTATTCTTTGATTTTGAACAAGCCCGGATAAAAACGATCAAGCCCGGAAAAAAGTATGTCAAAAATTGAAAAACACCAGTATACTCACTATGGGCCTAATATAATAGTAACATTTATTCAAATTTGATCATGGTAATGTTTATTTCAATCTCTACAATATCATAAACAGTGCACTTCAAAACAAAGCTCGAGGATATTATGACTGTCAGGGGACGAAATATATTTTACTGTATACTCGTCCGTCCTGTAGGACGAGTGGCATTACAAAATGTTAAACTTCAATACAGGAAAACAGCATACTTTTTGCAATTCCCCTTCCTGACGGACCTGGTCTCAGTCACCTAAAAGGTGATTAGTATCCTTAAAGATTTCCCCCGTGAAAGGGTTATCTGTATAACATTCAAATACCGTAACGTTCGGCGCTCCGTGAAATTAGAACGGGAGCCGCATTTTAGAATGTCTAAAAACGGAAATGCGTCAATTTCCCAATATCCGGTTGACTTAAATTGCATTTTATCGCTGAATAAACAGTGTTGCGACTATTTACTGCATTTAATCGCTTAATAAACTATGTAAGAACTATTTTCTTTGTTGTTGTTTTTCTACTGAAATGTTACTCGTCCTCTCGGACGACCGATTCATGGGATTCACTCGTCCGGATTCAAAATTTCAATCGTCAATACGAGCAAACGAGTGGAATTTTCGTGCCCTGTGACCATTTTATGAATTTTTATAGATTTTACTACCGGCAGTCGCTGTCTCGGGCTTGCGGGCTTGTGCTTATTTCGACCACTGTAATAATAAGTATTGCCATATTTACTGATTTATGAATTCTTTTTTATTCCAAAATGAGAAAAAGCAGGTTATTTTTTTCCCAAAATGGACGGACTAGCTGGGCCTCTTCCCAATTTGGTGGAAAAAAGTCCTGAAGGTGGATGCCAGTTTAATGTTTATTTCATCATTTAGCAACAACGAAAACCATAAAATACTTCTGGATTACATTTCTGAATTTGCTAACGGGAATTTTAACAAACCCATAAAAAGTCACAGATATTGAATAAGTAGGGAAAAAAAGAAAAATATAAAAAAAACAATATTGATAAAAATTAAATGTATCCATGACAGACTTGAATATTCTGTCAGAGCTACAGATAAGCTTTTTGATCAACTGATTTGACAATGTTCGATGTGTTATCAAAACAGGCTAGAATAGGGTCGTCCAATGTTTGCGTAACAACAGCGTTAGTCGTTGATTTTGACAAATAACCTAACCAATTATCTTCTTCTTTTGTTCAAGCACATGCACCTCTTTTCGCCATGTTGACGTTTAGAGAAAGTTGAGCGCTTCGGTGATGCCGAATAATTACAAATAGATTGAATACTTTCGAGTGAAAAATAATAAACTTCATAACAATCACATTTAGCCAACTTCAACGGCTCGTTTATTTGAGAATTGACGGGAAACGGCGATGCATTCCATTTGATATTGACTGTCTTTATGGTAATGGATAAAATAAGATACGCTGACAAAACCGGTTAATTTGCATATTTAGCGATTTAATTACTTTATTGGTACGCATGCTTTAATTGTGTATTTAGGGAGTTTCATTTGGGAATTTAAGCAAATACGTTGCTTATCTGTAGCTCTGTTCTGTGACGTTTTATGTCATAGAACTATACCAAGCCTAGTTGCACTGCCATAGTTGTGTACTGGTTAATGATATTGAGTTTTTTAAAGTTTTAATACACTTTTCTATTCTCTTGATACAATGGCAGTGCCATGTGTAGTTGCGCATGTCATTGTTGTGTTCCAGTTGAATGACTTTCGGCGATGTTATGCCCAATTAAATATAACATGGTTCCTATACCGGGAAATCGGGAAAAAGTCGGCAGGGCCTTCCCCACCCAGCCATTTATGACGTAGCGGCACCGCGATCCTTTAACTTTTGAAACCGACATGCCGCGATCCCTTAATCTGAACGCGACCCTTTAAAACCGTGCCACGATCCCTTAAAAGTGGGTCAAAATATTCATTTCACAATGTTAATTAATGACATATCTGACCAAATAACGCCTTGAGGTATAAACTCCTGACAAACATACGTCCTTAGCTCCTGATTGGAGTGTTTTCATAAGGATTAGAGGGGCAGAGGTGTTAATTACCTCCGCGAGAAGGGTCTAATTCAAGACTTTAATTGTATTAGTTAATATATTGTATTTATTCATGTAAAAAAATCAAACGGTTCTTCTTTGTGTCTATTACATAGTTGTGTTACTTCAATCATAAAATGATGAATGTGACAGTATACAAACTAATTGTACTCCCCACTCCCACCCCACCAAGTACCACACACACTACCCCATTATTTTTGATGACCGTCAAAAAAAATTGCTTGGCAGCTAGTGTATGGAACTTTTAATGTAAACTTACAGATTGTACCACGCGGATAACTGATCGTTTTTCAGTTATAGATGAAAATCGCGGCGATTTTACTGCGGATTGTCACCGGCAAACATTACCGGCATTCCCTGTGATCGTCAAAATCAATGCGATTGGAAAATGCAATGTCGAAGAAAGTGATCGCCGTGTTCTTCGATGTTAAGTTCGCGGCGAATCGCAGGTGAGTTCCAACAGACAAAACATTGTTTAAAAATAATAGTTGACATATTTTATAATTCGCCGATCTAATAATACATGTTCCCATTATTGACCTGACTAAACCTGAGACGGGTTTACCGCATTGAACTGAAAGGTCATCAAAAATGTGTAAAAAAATCGCCATAGAAATTACAGTCTACTATGCATAGCGTCGGCGGCTGCGCGCGCATAAAAAAACATGTACATTGTACCAGACAAATACTGACACGCTTTAGTACACGTTGCTAACGTCCAGGTTTTTCTATTTAAAGAAAGTATGCAAAAAAATATTTAAAATTTTCACGGAAGCTGAGATATTCAAGTTCAAAGTTCACCTATAAAAAAAAAATTCCCGATAGTTTTTGTTATTGTTTACCAGGGCCTTCTGTTCAGGAAACAGAAATTCTTATAATTAGTATGGTGCCCCGATACAGCTTTTTTAAAATAGCGCTATCCAATCTTCGAAGATCGCTTATTTTATGAATCTTTTGATTATGTTGGACATACTTATTGACGAATTATTTGTTATACAGACTATACAAGATAAAACAATAAACAATTTAAATGTACTGGATTAATACAGTAAATTCAAAAGTTTATTGTTATTAGTGCAATGTCGAACACAGATTTCCCGATTTCTGTTTCCAGAGATCTCAGAAATAATGGTTTTATTTTGCGTTTCTGCTGTTAACAACGATTTTGGCTAAATAAAACATGAAAAGTTACATCCAACACATTCATTTTAAAACAATTATTTCGCAATTAAAACTGAAAATAATGAACATCAAGTCAGTTCAATTGCCGTGAAACACCGGCGAGTTCTCACTGGGGTTCGCCACGATTATGATCAATAATCCCAATATTTTATTCGCGGGGGATAAAATTTACCATCACTGCGTTGAGTGACATTTCACACAATCGCGGCTGCAAAACTGGCACGTTCGCGGTGGAAGAAAATCGCGCGATGAGTGTGCATTGTCGTAATCCGCGTGATACCATCTTCTACGCATATTGCCATGTATACACATTTTTGTTGTACTGGAGTAGTATTTTGGTCACTACCTCAAAAAAAAATTGGGGTCAGGGGTAAAGAAATACGATCGGTCGGTCGGGTAACCAGAAACAAACCTATTTGTTCGTTAGGCCTAACCAGTTGACAGGGAAAAAAAGAAGCTATTGTGTTCATTTAAATGTGTGACAAGCAAAGAAACGAGACAAAAACGTTCTTAAAAATATTCACTCGGGCCCCCAATATCTGTAACCATGGTAACGTTTCTACGCCTTTGTCTTTGAGCTAAAGGGAAGTCAGAGATACCAAACTTGGTATGTGGATACATCTTGGGATAGCTGTGTGTCGCGTACCAAATAAGGTCACTGTGACTTTGACCTTGACCTCTGTCATAGAAAATGCATAGAAAATGCTTGTTTGCACCGAATTTTCAATACTATAACACAGATACTAAACTTGGTATGTGGATACATCTTGGGATAGCTGTGTGTCGCGTACCAAATAAGATCACCTTGACCTTGACCTGTGACCTCTGTCATAGAAAATGCTTGTTCGGACCGTTTTTTCAATACTATAACACTTAGAGATAGCAAACTTGGTATGTGGATACTCTTGGGATAGCGGTGTGTCGCGTACCAGAATAAGGTTATTGTGACCTTGATCTGTGACCTCTGTCATAGAAAATGCTTTTCCGGACCATATTTTCAATACAATAACACTTAGAGATACCAAACTTGGTATGTGGATACATCTTGGGATAGCGGTGTGTCGCGTACCAAAATAAGGTCACTTTCACCTTGACCTCTGACCTCTGTCATACCCCAAACTTTGTGAGAAGCATCAGTATGAAGTGGAACTGCGCAAATACATGAAGTCATGGGGTATGCGTTTGCAGGGGTATTAATAACCTCAGTGATAGTTTTAGTTTGACATTTGTTTGATCTACATCTTTATTAATTTTGATTAGTTTTGTACACTCTTTTTGTGATGTCTTGGCGATCTCTGTAGTGTAAGGAAACACGCTTTTCTTTCGAGAAAAGAGATTCATGTTCAAGTCTTGGCAGGGACCTGACACACTGAGTTGTATATATAATTTATTTTTTTCATATCAGGAATGGTGTTTTTGTACAGCATGAACTTAAAAATATGTACATTTGATAGTCATTCATCATATTATTACCGTATGTAAATTGTAATTATTCTAACATATATTCAGAGTGTGTTTTTATATAATTGTGCATTAAAAACATTATTTATAGTCAGAAGAATACATATAGCAGGAATACATATTCATAGCCGAAATCAGCTATAGCGAATTGTCGGTTTTAATGAAGGTCCTTTTTGTCCAGCTACTCCAGTCTTTGCTTAATATAAAAATAGCAAATACAGCGCTTTCTTGGTAATAGCATAGCACTTAAATTCACGTTAAGTTTCAAATAAAAAAACATTCTATCGTTATTTCGCTTTTCCATTTTGTGTTCTGCCATTGCTACACCAAATAGAACTCGTTATTAATTTTACATAAACAAACCACACATAATGCTGTGAATTAAAACAAATTTATTCCACACTTTTCATTCTTATTGCCGCTCGTCGTCATGTATATATTGTATACTATGACTTTTCTTGTTCATCATGTTATCAAAAGTGGTAGCAAATCTCATACATGTAACAATAATGCAGGAATACAAGAAAGGTTTTAAGCAAACGTGAAAGAGTTGTCTAGAGAAAACGGCATTATGACTGAGGAGTCTGGAACTGGAAAATGGTTTAGAAATAACCAATACATCAAGCCACGGAGGCTTAAACATATTGAAAGCAAAACGTGTCACGGAGACATAAATTGGTTAAGTTAAGTGCAGTCAAACAATATGTCTTACTAGACACATTATTTCCCAAAGTGTAAACCTTGGGACCCTACCTACATTAAGTAATTCGATGATAAGCATCTACCGTGGAAATTCCGTAAAGTATAGTAACATCATTAAAACAGAGCCAAGAGAAAATGGCGACTTTTTTTTATTATACTCTGCGCTGTCTATAGGCATTGTAGGTGAAGAGAAAAACAACCGACATCCGTTTCTCACTGATTGCATTGAAATTTTGCATGAACTGTTCTTGAACGTATGAATTTTTTCTGTTAAATAAGAAATCAATCCATTACTTAAAATGCTACATTCCAAAAATATATTGTTTGTCCATTCACAACACAGTATAGGTAAGAAAGTGTATTTTTCAGCAGAGTTGCCAATGATACCAGCATGTAAATTCTATATTGAAGCGAAAAAAAAACGCAACTGGGAAATTTCCGCTATATATTGTATGTACAATATACTGCTGTTAATCGAATTGTACATGGCTACGTAAGACCTTTTCTTTCGGAAAAAAATACTAAAACAACACATAACACAGCAAATAGTATTCCTTCAACGTTTCATTATTGACAGAGTACGCGTTTGGCTTAAGCATGTGAAATGGCTCAATTGTTCAAAGAGGAACTTCAACATTTATGAATTTCGTGTTACAAAGTGTTCTGTGATTAAAACGTCATCTTGTGATTTCTTTCGAATAGTATGTGGAATTAAGTGCGCAGTATATACAATATATAGCGGAAATTCCCGAGTTGCGTTTCGATTCAGTACATAATTGTCGTCAACCTGGATATTAATACAGGTAAACTTCGACCTTTAACATCAGTGTTCCTACTAAACCCGTTGAATTTAAGGCATTAAACATCACCCCGCTCTGTGTACATACTTTATTATGCCTTAGAAGTACCTCGTGCGATGGCGTTCAAAGGGATAACTCAAATAACTGTTCGATGCTGCCATGAACTATACTGAACCAAACAGCTAACGCACCAGCAGACAATACCTTTAATATTTCAATAATAACAATCAATAAATCAAAACAAATTTCATTCTGAACGAGACAAATATTTTTTTCAATAATGACTGTAAATTAAAAAAGATCATTCAACATGTTAAAATCCCCTGTCGCCAACGGTGCCAGTCAGCATACATTAAAGGTATTGTCTACTGGTGCGTTAGCTGTTTGGTTCGGTATATTATAAAACGGCGTTACAAAAGTAAATAAAAACTCGGAGACACCGTTCTCTACTACCGTACCTAATGCAATTATAAAAATAAATAATTTATTGATTTTAACAGTTTGGAATAATTTATAGGCTCAGTTAAGGTTTTTCCTTCCTATCGAATACTTTTCGAGGCAATGAAGGCTAAATAGGCAATACTTAAGTATGGCATGCATACACAATGAGAATAACTTCTGTTCATACCGAAGTTACCACATGGGAATATATTTCGGGCTGACTTAATAAAAGAAAAATTATTTCGAATTGAGACATTGCTCTGTCTAAGGATAACTATTTTATTAGAACAAATCATTTTACAAGCAACCGTACATTGCACATGCAATTGTAAAATACCGATATTTTCCTTATCATCTACGTATGACTATATTAATGGAATTTTACAAGCAAATCAAACGAATATTGCACATGCAATTGTGTATTAATTATATTTCCATTGATAATATACGGATAACTTTATTAATGGAATAAAGTCTTTTACAAGCAAACCAAACGAAAATTGCACATACAAGTGTATAACAATTATACTTTTATTGATCATCCACGGATAACTATATTAATGTAATGAAATATTTTACAAGCAAACCAAAGGAATATGACACATGCAATTGTATACCAAATTTATTTTCCATGATCATCTAAGGATAGCTATATTAATGGAATTGCGTTTTTTTACAAGCAAACAAAACGACTATTACACATGCAATTGTATAATACTTATTTACTCAGCAGCAAAAGAAACGACACTTTGAAAAATTTACTTCATACCCTATCCTCTTTATCAAGCGACAGTCCCTTAATGATTCGACCTATTGAAAAACAAATGACAACATGATATTGGCATTGGAATGATGAAAACGTTGGTACCAAACATGGCATATTCATTTTTGATTTTGTCAATTTAATTCTAAAACAAAATTATACAATTAAATCTAAACAAAACTCAGAGTCCACTTTCTTTTGCAACTTAGAAAATTTCCATTGATCATCTTCCGATGACTGATGACAATATTAATGGAATGAAGCCTTGTACAAATGTACAATATTGCACAAGCCATGCAATTGAATAATAATTGTATGTTCCTTGATCATCTAAGGATGACTATATTAATGGAAGGAAGCATTTTACTCGCAAACCAAACGAATATTGCACATGCATTTCTATTTTCGTTGCATAATTTCCCAAATGTTTCCAACAACTGTTAAATCAATCAGATGTAGTTGGTTTAGTTTAATCAATACTGTTGTAAGAAATGATTCCATGTGTATCGTTTGTTATTCAAAATCGCGTTTTCACCAACAATTTATCGCAGCACACCAATTACGAATATTCGAAATTTCCGATTTTTGTGATTTACTAATGGGAGGGTCTGTTCACGAATTAATTCTGAATAACGAGTTCACTTTTCTTGATCTAATTGATTAAATTTATAAAATAAATAGTTTACCTTTCTTTTTTATATTTTACATATGTATACTTCACAAACACTATAAAACTGTAGAAATATTGCCATTGCAAGGATTCTTCCTTTTTGTCTACCCTGTCTCCTATTGTATATTGACATTTTTATTGCATGTTTAATGTGCTCTTTGTGGTTCATTTCGTTTGGATGCTGTGGTTTCTATAATACATGTGCCAGCTTTCTCAATTTTTCTGTTTTGGTTTTTTGTTTAACTCGTTAAATGATATACTTTATATAGGCATATGAGAGTTATATGGTCATTACATTCTTAGTAATTAATTTAACGCTTAACTGATCATATCATCTCTTGTATACTCTTTTTTCGAAGTATTTTACCATTAATGATCTGAACGCATGTTTTTCATTGACTTTAAACCCCCAACGACCTTTCGGCCGTTCCAAGGCGGTACCTCCGTTGTCAAGCCTTTTATTTTTGTGGTGTAGCATACTTTGCATATAGTTGTTTGTTTTGTATGCGTGTTTTGGTTGACTGTGGGCTTGAATAAAACATTTCCTGTTCGACCATCTTATGTTTGTGGTGTCGCATACTTGCGTGTTTTGGTTGACTGTGGGCTTGATAAAACATTTCGTGTTCGACTTTAAACACAAAGACCATTGATATTAATGGTCTCCCGTTTGCAGTGTTTGCAATCTTTCATAATTTAAGTCGACGATGCGGTAATGATAAAACAACATGCTTGTATAATAGTTTTTCCAGTTGAGCTTAACAGATCAATTATTTTAATCACGGTATCCATTGTCCTATGCTATGGCGACACTGTGTTTCCACAGCAACATTGTTAGAATTAATTTTCGTTGTAATGAACTAATTAGGACCTCGCATTACAGAAATAATAATATATTTTCCTAAATGAGGTCCTGTGCATGGTGTGATGACTTGCATCATTAAAGCCGAAAGTTACTACATATTTTAAATGGTTTTAGAAAATATATTTTGGCTCACATAGTAATAAACATGACTCAGTAATAAAACGTCGTCCCGTAATTTCATTTCTTATGTTGTTGTGTTGTTTTTTTGTTTTTGTAGTTGCTTGTTTGTTTGTTTTTTTTGCTTTTTAGCAACATTTGTATCGTGTCAATTTTTGTTACAACGGACGGTCAATAAAAACACTTTTGATAGTTTTCTAGTTTTCGAGATTAAGGCATCTCCATTATAAACACATATCCCACGCAATAAATGCCGTCCCGTCAGCAGTAGCACATCGAGGAGTTAAGTAGAATGTAAAACATTTGCTTATTTTTCAATTAAGGATGAATGCGTTATTGTGATCTTTCATTGGGGCATTGCGGTTGCTTAACGTTCGAATTATTTAAACTAACCAAAAGTTGTTTCATACCCTAATGAAAAATCGAAGTATCAAATTCAATTTTATATATATATATATTATATGAGTATATTTTTATTGATAAGATTTGTAATCATGCGAGTGATTTTATTGGTCGATTTTAGTTCAAACACTCATCGTAATGACATCCGAGGGAATAGCTTGTAGGAGATGATACCATTGAAACTGATAAACTCAGTCCGAACAACAGTTACAAACGCCCATTTCCGCAATGCTTCTCATCTTTAATTAAAGCGCATTAAGAAACAATAGAAAACGTGTGCAATAAACATGCGTATAATGAAAAGTACACTAAAGACAAGTAAGCAGGAGTGAAAGAATCGACTCTCAGAACGTCATGTTTTACAGTTTACAAATACAAATAAGAACCTAGTGATCATCATCAACCGTCCCAAAGACACATATGTATACTGTCGTAGAACGGTATCATCATATATAGTTCATATAGGTCTTATTTGGGAATCAGCTTCCAAATAAGTTTTCGACCAAGTAGAATGGTACTCAGGACGAAGTGATATTCAACTGAGGGATCAGCTTATTAGAGATGATACTATTGGTATCATATGATACATTGTATAACGATATAGAAATGTAGCATATACTCGCTAGCAAATATGAGCATTTTACATGTACAATACGTCCTAGGTTTCACCTACTATTTTTCCCATATGAACTTTTACACAATTTTTAGTAAATGTATTAAAATGTACTGGTTAAGGACTGGCCCTTTTATTTAATGTGTTATTAAAAGTCTTGTAATGCTCACAACGCATAAACATAGAAACATAGGTGCAGGTAATTGTTTTTATTAAAAGTCTGAAAAGTCTCTCAACGCATATAGGTAGAAGACACAATCTGTTTTTGAGCTGGCCGCTTGTCATATTTTGTTTTAATAAAAAAGTCTTAAAAGGTTCTAAATCGTATATAAATAGAGGGGGTAAACTTTATAAGAGCTGGCTAAAGCTTGCGGGTTGATATGAAGGTCTCGGGCCGATACAGGACGTGATATATTGCCCATTCATTATTCGCTATGTTAATATCAATAATGAAAACAATCACACACTAAAGACAAGTTGGCAGGAATATAAGAATCTAATCTCAGTACGTCATGTTTTACAAATAACAAATATACAAATACGAATTATTGATCAGGGCCAACCGTTTCAAAATGACAAATAAGTATACTAACATAGAACGGAATCCTCAGCTATAGTATAGCTCTTCCAAGATACAATAAAAATATATATTAGGCAGTTTTGGAACCGCATATTGCATTTTCACACAGGTAAACAATTTTACTTGACAGACAAAATGGATAATAAGTCAGGGCAGGAGACGAGAAAGCGAAACACAAATAATGGCAAGCTAGTAATGGTACTGGAAGACGTCTGAATCAACCATGCAGTCATTTTTCCCAGTATGTCATTATATGTTATGAAAGAAATGAAGACTTATTTTTGTAGGCCAAATACATATATATATGTATATTGATAGACAACTTGAGTTAAACATTAATCATTTTAATACATGTACGTGGTTCGTAGAAGCAACATCGATATAAAAAACATCAATGTCCTAATAATTGGAAAATATCGTACATTCGTGTATATATAAATACAAAAAAAAAAAATAGCCTAGAAAGCCACAAAGAAGGTACTCAATGACTTGGCAGAAACCAGAGCAACAAGAGAATAAAACATTGAGTTGAGCAAATTTCAGGTATTTTTTAGGAGGTACACGGATCCGAGGTATAACAAGCACTGTCATATATTAAAATTTTCGGCATTGTTTGCAGGTTTTGGGAATACCGGCATAAATTTGAATTTTTTTGTACTAACTCCATAATTCAAGATGACGTCCAAGGTGGCCGCTTGTTTTTAGACAACCAGATATAAAACGGAGAAATGAATGTTTTCCCCTCAAAACTCAGTAAATGGTTATAAAACTGACTGACTATTTCATAGGAAGTAAAATATTTTTTGCAGACGTTCAAACTCGTGCCTTTGCCCTCTCCGAGTAAGCAGCATAAATATTAGCAGAACTATGTTGTTAACTTAATCCCATAACTCATATATTTTTAAGCTTATCATTTTTTCCCACTAAAACGATGCTTTTAAATTGAATAAATGTTATACCAAAAATATTTGTCCCAATACTAACTTTTGTATAGTCAACCCTCAATTTTCACACTAAATTGAACTTTTGACCTATATTTTGACCCCTAGATTAGAAAAGGTGATGTTTATATTTATTTTACTTCTCATGACATACAACATGTACAAAGTTTGATTTATTTAAAATACCTTAAATTATTATTTTCTAAAATGCTTACATTTTGCGTAATTAATAAATACTTGTAATTTGGTGCCATCGTGGACGCCATGTTAAATATCTCTGTATGGTGTCAGACCGGTGAAAATCAGCCCATTGAACACAATGCAAAATAGGCTATATTTGGAGATCAGTCACAAGTTCCACAACATTCGTTTGCTTGAATATACTTTTATTCTGTGTATTAAACACATTTGGCTAGCAAACGGTCCCATATCTGGAATAAAACACCGATTCAGTTTTTCAACATTTCGCGTCATTCATTCGCACTATGCGTATTTTGAAATAAACATCTGTCAAAACCACATCTCTACCTAACCTCTGTGCTCATACTCTCCAAAGAAATAATCCTGACAAACACAGTAAAATACTTACTATTCATGACAACAGACATACTACTTTAACCTCAGGTTAGATTTAACAATGAAATAGAAACTAATCTTGGGAAAACACATGCAAACTAGAAACTTTGGATTCTATCAAGGAACTATTTCAGCACCCTACGACCCGGTCTGACACCGTATGTCTTCAATTTAGGTGAAATTTAAAATCATTTGTTTAAAGCACTATTTCTTACAATTATTTTGGTGTATAATAATGTGTGTTATACCAAAAATTGTTTTCCCAGGACTATAATTAGTCATTTGTCATTTGTTGCACTAATTTTAACTAATTTGATATTTTGACCTAGATTTTGACCCCTAAATTATAAAAGGTGACATTTTTAAAATGTGCTTTAAAATGTTTAATAAATGCCATTTCATATAAACATATTTCTTTTAAAATAAAATACTTTAATTAATTTTTTTTGGAACATGCTCACATTTTGCGTAATTAATAAATACCTATGATTTGGCGCCATCTTGTACGCCATCTTAGATATCTATGTATGTCTCTACTTAGGTCAAACTTAAAATCATTTATTACAAGAACTATTTCTTACAATTGTTTTGGTTTATAATAATGTGTGTCATAACAAAAATTGTTGTCCCAATACTAACTTTTGTATAGTCAATTGCCATTTGTTGCACTAGTTTGACCTTTTGACCTAGATTTTGATCCCTAAATTAAAAAAGTGAACATTTTTAAAATTGATTTGATTTTCTATGAAATAATCAGTTAGGTTTATTACCATTTACAGAGTTTTGAGGGAAAAACAATTCCTACACTCATTATTCAGTTTTATATCAGGTTTTCTAAACAAAAGCGACCATCTTGGACGCCATCTTATATTGCCAAGTTAGTACTAAATTTTCAGAATATATGCCGGTAGTCCTAAAAACTTCAGACCATGCCGAACATTTTGATATATGAGAGTGCTTGTTATACCTCGGGTGCGGGTACCCCCTTGAAATATGCATATATTCAGCTCATTGATAATTACCTTTTTGTCAAATGACATAGTAAATACAAGTATTCAAACATGTGCTTTCGCAAGTCACCAAACTTGGACTGCTGACACAGTTTTTTTATCGAACTACTTTCGTTGGTAGCGACCGTACCTGTTTGAATGACCATGCAGTAAGGGAGCAGACAAGTCATTTCACGTGCCTGAACCTCATAACTCAAACATAAATAATTGGGGTTGGAGGCAACGTAGTTCCCATTTTCCGAACACGTGCAGATGCGCAGATTTTATAGAACTCTTTTAAAAAAACCTAGTTTAAAGCTTAGACTAGATGACAGAGAAAACAAATCATATCAGAAGTAAATTATTGTGTCGGAGATTCACCAACCAATCGTGTTGACAGGTTTTATAGAGATATCATAGTCGAAAATCGCTGTACAAATGCGAAGATCGAAAAAAAAAGTTTTTGTCTTCTTCGAAATTGCCAATGTTTCAAAACGGTCACAAAAATGTGTATATTCTTAAATATTGTTGAAATTGTCAGGAGTCGAAGATCATTACCAGTTTTACCTTTTATGAAAATTTCTTTTTCGTGAATATACATTTTTCGTGACAGTTTTGAAAGTTGGTACCTGCATTTCACTCTTTCAGAGCCTATTCAAAATGGCGCCGACACGGAAAAACACCCAGCCCAGGGCCAGTCAGCCGCACGCCACAAACCCACTTCTCCCTGGACAAATTAACATCATAATCATGATAATGTCACACAGTCACAGAAACTAAATATTGTGAATTGAACTTAACGGTTATAATTATCTAAGGAATGTGCTAAAAATAGCTTACATACATTCAAAGGTCAAATTATGCTGATGCGTGTATACACACATAGATAGATCGTGTACGGCCCGATAGACCGATGGATTATTTGCACAGGATTGGAATTAAAACAGTGTTACAATCACGATCGTATATCTTTGGAAAAGACCTAACATGATCAAATTTTTAGAACTTTTCAAATGCGAAAACAAAAAGACACTGCAAAACCTTAGCGCTTTTATATATAAAGCCTTTGAAATTAGAAAATCAATGGTATATAAATAATACATTTACAATAGCCGTTTTTGTTGTGTGATTTTTGTTGTTGTTTTTTATGTTATTCTAAAGTTGCATGTGTGTATTTGTTTATTACAAACTATATATATACATTTATGTACTAGTTAGAAGCTTTCCATTTATCACGTTAGTTAAATCTAATATTATATATAAATTAACATAAAAATGTACATGAACATATTAGCGATTCAATGTGATGGTTCAGTCACCTTCTCTGCATATTTTGCAGTCAAAGCAACATATCAACAACATTAACTGCTAAAGTATTAATTGTTACCTTTTACATATGAATACTTTTCTGTTAATTATGTTAATTGTTGGTATAATGTTGTATATATATCTCACTATCGCTGTCAAGTTTATATGTATTTGTTGTATCCTCACGGGTCTTATGACCCATTGGAATTATCTGAATAAACTATCTTTATAATTCCAAGTTTTGCATGAGTGCGTAATTTACAAACTACAAACAAATAGATCTATGACGGTAGACAATGTAGAGAATTAAAATTGAAAAGTGAAACACACCAGCAAATGCCTGAAATTGGTCATGACATTGTCTGTACTGTAGCCTATAAAAGTAAATACCCTTTTAATTTCTGTATGGCAAGTGTTTAACGTTGGAACATATAAAACGGTGGTGGTTCATATATATTAACTTAATTCTGATAATTTTTTAGAACACATAAGTGATGAATAATTGATGAAAATGTAAGCCTTGAAAATACTATTTGTTCATGAGTGCCACCTGTGACTGTGTGTGACTTACATGTTGGTCAGTATCATCTTCTGGAAAGCACCACTTTCAATTCCAGTTGTGTTTTAAGTAAAATATTATGGAAAGCTGACATTGATAGCATTGAGAAAGTTGGACAGAGTTATTAATATTAAAAACAAATGAAACAATATCATATATGACTTGTTTTTTCTTCTTCAGGTTTGCTAAGTTAGAGGCAGTGTGCAGTATTACCACAGCCAGATTCAAGTCAAGTTTCCCAGTCTCACAGTATAACTACATCAAGAGCCTTGTATAAGCCAGTGTGTAGGTAAGCGCAGCTTCAAAAAATCTATGAATTTATTAATGTATGCTCTTTGCAAAATATGTGGCATTGTGCACCAGTCCTGCACTTAGTCTCAGACTTTTTATACTAAAAATAAAAATGGTGTTGTACAGCACATCGACACATAAATAGGTAATATTGTGCTTAGTAGGTATGTAAAATGAAACAAACAAAATAAAAAGGTCCTTGTATTACATCTAAAATATTAAACTTAACCAAGACCCCGACTTAACATAATGTGCTGGCATGGCCCAGCAATAGCACGGTGGACGATAGCAATCTGGAGCTTCCGAGTACAAGTCACACATGCACCACTGAGTTTCGTCTGTGTTTTCGGGCAATACACCTTCCCCCAGCCTTGTTTGTTCCACAGCCTCTTTTGTTGGATTGGGATTGAAACTGGGGAGTCTATCCTCCGAGCATGATAAACAACCATAGATATATATACATTAGTAAGAGTAAGACAGGTTCTCGAATTCCTATGTGTCATGTGGGGCGGCTCTAAATAAGGTATACCGGTAATGTGTTGATTTAGCAGAAAACGATTATTTTTAATTTATCGTATATGTAAAAAAAGTTCTATAATCACTATTCATTTACATATTTCAATTCTACAACTTGTTACCTAATTAAGTTGAAACAAAATATCATGTATGTCATTTTTATTTTCAGAGCCTAGAGTCCTGAGATGCTGGGAGTTAGCTGAAAATAGTTAGTGAAGTCACAATATATATGGGAGGATTTTATTGAAACAAGTAGTCACATATAACTTTTTACAACATTAACAACAGAATCAGAAATACTTAAACGAAAAAGAATAGTATAACACGGTGGTGTACAATATTTTTTTATTTTTTTTATGACTCATGAATCAGCAATACCTCATACGGACAGTACTAGCATCAACTTCAAGAAATATTTGTCTAGTAAGAGGATCACCAGTTCAGCCAGCACAATATCATATCAACATGCATGTCTGACTGTTGACAGAGGTGGATCGATGGCGACATTAACTGGACAGTTCATTGGAGTCGCTCAAAATAAGGGCTAATACGAAAATATAAATGTGTTTCTGTTAATCTGACCGGCCGTGCCCAATTTCTTTATTGGATTAAAATTATGTTTTCTGAATTGTATTGGATTATATAAAAGTTTGTGGAATAACAGATGGCAGGAGGTGTATATTACTGGTTCTACCCAGAAGAAAAGTGGTTGGTCTTCCTCACCAAAAAAACAACAAACAGATACATGTATATATATAACACCACACATGTTCAAAATGACTTGCACCATATAAACAATACAGGCTGAGAGGTGCGCATATTAAAGGGACATGCAGCAATCTTTTTTTTTTAAACTCCAAAATGTTATAACTTATAATTTAAATATATGCAAGCAGGTGTAAAGTGAAAATAAATTATTGATTAATCAATCGAGGTGCACATTTTAATGCTTGATAAATACTTGATAAATGCTGCGTGTCCCTTTAATAAATAAAAACAATTATTGTATGATGCAATTTAATTTGTTATGTAATACCCTTTATATTTGGGATGTTTGATGTAAATATTTGAAATAAAATGTTTTAAATCAAATAAATAATTCACTTTGATATCTGACTTGTTACATATTTTTTACTTAGTCATGAAAAGATAATATTAAGGCCTTAATATGTACCTTAAATGTTTATTGTTTGGTTTAAACGTATTTTATTTTTTCAATGGTTTACAACATTTCATATATACATTGTACAATTATATTAAAGGATTAGAATGAAAGCAAACTGCTTATAGAATTCTTCTCCTAAATATATGTGACTACTTGTTTCAATAAAATCCTCCCATATATATTGTGACTTCACTAACTATTTTCAGCTAACTCCCAGCATCTCAGGACTCTAGGCTCTGAAAATAAAAATGACATACATGATATTTTGTTTCAACTTAATTAGGTAACAAGTTGTAGAATTGAAATATGTAAATGAATAGTGATTATAGAACTTTTTTTACATATACGATAAATTAAAAATAATCGTTTTCTGCTAAATCAACACATTACCGGTATACCTTATTTAGAGCCGCCCCACATGACACATAGGAATTCGAGAACCTGTCTTACTCTTACTAATGTATATATATCTATGGTTGTTTATCATGCTCGGAGGATAGACTCCCCAGTTTCAATCCCAATCCAACAAAAGAGGCTGTGGAACAAACAAGGCTGGGGGAAGGTGTATTGCCCGAAAACACAGACGAAACTCAGTGGTGCATGTGTGACTTGTACTCGGAAGCTCCAGATTGCTATCGTCCACCGTGCTATTGCTGGGCCATGCCAGCACATTATGTTAAGTCGGGGTCTTGGTTAAGTTTAATATTTTAGATGTAATACAAGGACCTTTTTATTTTGTTTGTTTCATTTTACATACCTACTAAGCACAATATTACCTATTTATGTGTCGATGTGCTGTACAACACCATTTTTATTTTTAGTATAAAAAGTCTGAGACTAAGTGCAGGACTGGTGCACAATGCCACATATTTTGCAAAGAGCATACATTAATAAATTCATAGATTTTTTGAAGCTGCGCTTACCTACACACTGGCTTATACAAGGCTCTTGATGTAGTTATACTGTGAGACTGGGAAACTTGACTTGAATCTGGCTGTGGTAATACTGCACACTGCCTCTAACTTAGCAAACCTGAAGAAGAAAAAACAAGTCATATATGATATTGTTTCATTTGTTTTTAATATTAATAACTCTGTCCAACTTTCTCAATGCTATCAATGTCAGCTTTCCATAATATTTTACTTAAAACACAACTGGAATTGAAAGTGGTGCTTTCCAGAAGATGATACTGACCAACATGTAAGTCACACACAGTCACAGGTGGCACTCATGAACAAATAGTATTTTCAAGGCTTACATTTTCATCAATTATTCATCACTTATGTGTTCTAAAAAATTATCAGAATTAAGTTAATATATATGAACCACCACCGTTTTATATGTTCCAAC